>CAIGRR010344948.1:0-13200 GCA_903798365.1 Fraxinus sp. 1973-6204 | reverse complement strand
GGCAACAATCAGAAAACAGGTTTGGAGTAGCTTTCAATCTCAAAAACGAACGAGCAGATCTGTCAAAAGGCCAAAATTGTGATTTCGGAGACAGCTTATGGTGTACTTGCTGCAAGAAGCTAGGGCACACTGAGGAGTGGTGCTGGAAACTTCATGGAAAACTCCCACATCATAGGGCTACAAAAGTAGACAACAAAGGGAAAATAGACATGCTCACTTGTACACCATTCAATCAAATAAAGGAAGAACATCGAAGCAGGGTAGTCTCAACCAGATCAAGCTTGAGCAGTTGAGAAGCCTTCTAGGAACCTTTAAGAGGCCATCAGGAAATTACTCCTTGGTGCATTTAGAAGAGTCACCTATTTATGTTGGATTAAATATCTCGGATGAATCTTTTGTCAACTCTTGGGGTAATAGATTTGGGTGCTAGTGTTCATATGACCCACTCATCTAAAAAATTCAGCATGTATAACCTATGTCCAAGAAGTAGAAAAATTGCCATAAATGATGGCTCGTCAGCCACTATTGCAAGTTTCGGGAATGTCCAAATTAATTCTATACTCACACTTAAAAAATGTCCTCCATGTTCCAAAGTTATCCACCAATCTGGTTTTTATACAAAAACTCACCCTTGATTTGGGTTATAATGTGTTATTTTACCCTAATGACTAAGTACTTCAAGACAAGGTTTTAATGTGATATTTTACCCTAATTACTAAGCACTTCGAGACAAGGTTTCAGGGAAGACAATTGGACATGCTAAGGAACAAGATGGACTATACTAACTTGAGACATCAAGCCATTCTATTCTCACCAAGCGCAAATCACATGTATCGTTTCTTTTCAACCAGAATTATCCAATAAAGAGAAGGTCTGGCTTTATCATCGTAGACTTGGACATCTATCATTCGTAGCCCTTCAAATTGTATACCCTTCTTTGTTTCGAGGATTCGATGTTGAGAGTTCTCATTGTTAAATGTGTGAGTTAGCAAAACATAAATGTGAACCCTTTCCAATCAGCAATAAAAGAAGTTTAGTTCCTTTTTATATCATTCATAGTGATATTTGGTGTCCCTCCACTGTTTCTAATATTTCTGGTGCATGTTGGTTTGTATCACTTATGGATGATTGCACAAGAGTCTCTTAGGTTTTCCTACTGAAATATAAATATGATGCGAGTGTTGTCCTACCAAATTACCACTCCATAATACAAAACCAGTTTGGGCTTAAAATCAAGATATTTGGGTCAAACAATGCTAATGATTATTTCAATCAAGTTTTTACTCCATCTTTTCAAAAGGAAGGGATAATACAAATCATCTTGTGTCAATACTCCACAACAAAATGACATTACTGAAAGAAAAAATTGCCACCTACTAGATACAACCCGAGCTTTCTTATTCCAAAACAATGTGCCTAAATCAAATTGGGGAGAAGCTGTTCTCACAGCAACTCATCTCATAAATTGGTTACCCTCTAAGATCTTAAGTTTAAAAAGCCCCATGGAAATCTCTCTCAATTCTATCCTAACCTAAGTACTACAAACCATCTTCTTCCTAAAACATTTAGGTGTATATCATTTGTCTATATTCATAGCCAAAATGGAGGAAAAATAGATCCACGTGCACTGAAATGTATTTTTGTCGGATATTATTTTACTCAAAAAGAGATATAAGTGTTATCAACTTCGATGCAAGAAATTCTATATCTCGGCTGATTGAACTTATCTTCAAGGGGAATTCTATGGAAGATAAGGATTGGGACTAATCACTCTCATTGACCTCTCTTCGTTGCCTATTCCTCCAAACCCCGTGGTCTCAATTCCTTTTTAAACAAGTGGAGTCTATTTCCCCAAGTGAACCAAATGTTCCAATAGACCAGTTAGGTGAACCTTCGTGTGATCGGGTTGTTGAGACATCAAACAGAAATAGTAAATCAATAGTTTCTCTTGATGATAAGATGACTGATCAAGTGTACAGCAAGAAAGCTTCTAATCTTGACCTACTATACATCCAAGAACCTGACCTCAATCTTGAGAATAAGGTAATAGTTTCTAACCCTTTTTTACAAATTGAATCTGAAATCCAATCTGACCATGACCTTTCTATTGAAAACAGGAAAGGACCAAGGGAATGAACTAAGCATCCTCTATATCCACTTTCTCATATAGTATCATTTGAAAAGTTTTCACCATCTCAAAAATCTATTCTCATTAGCCTAAACAGTGTTGTCATTCCTTCCTGTTTATCCGAGGCATTATCTAATGAAACTTGGAAATAAGCTATGAATGCAGAGATGGAAGCATTAGAGAAAAACAAAACATTGGAGTTGGTGAACTTGCACGTAAAAGACTTCAGATGTAAGTGGGTGTATACCATGAAGTATAAAGCAGGTTGATCACTCAAGAGGTACAAAGCCAAATTGGTGACTAAAGGATATACTCACATGTGGTGTAGATTACCAAGAGACATTTGTCCCGATCATAATCAAAAAGATGAATACTGTTAGAGTTTTGTTGTCTTTGGCAGCCAACTACAACCAGGATCTTCATCAGTTCGATGTAAAAAATGAATTTTTGCATGGAGACCTTGAAGAAGAAATTTATAGAAGTCCCTCCAGGCTTTGGAAATAAATTAGCCACTAATCAGGAATGTAAATTCAAGAAAGCCTTGTATGAGTTTAAGCAATCTCCGAGAGAATAGTTTGGAAGATTTGCAAAGATGATGATAGTTATGGGATACAAACAAAGCCAAGCAGATCACAGACTGTTTATTAAAGACTCTAGCTCAGGGTGAGTGACAACTCTTCTTGTTTATGTTGACGACTTGATTTTAACATGAAATGAAGCGGAGCAACAATTTCTAAGCAAATGTTAGGCAAAGGAATTCAAGATTATACAATTGGGAAGATTAAAGTACTTCCTAGGAATTGAGGTTGCTCACTCCAAGCATGGAATCTTCATCTCCCAGCAAAAGTATATTATGGACCTTCTCAATGAAACGTGAAATTGTCATGCAAACCAATGAGCACGCCAATAGATCCTAATCACAAGCTTGGAGGAGCTAATGAAGACATTGTTGTCGATAAGGGAATATATCAATGCCTAGTCGGGAGACTCATTTACCTTTCAAACACACGGCCAAATATAGCTTATGCTCTTAGTGTGTTTAGTCAATTTAGGCACAACCGAAAGAAGTCCATCTACAAACTGCTAACCAAGTGCTTCAATATCTCAAAGGAAATCCCAAGAAAGGCATCTTATTCAAAAGAAACTCTGGTTTAGTGTTGGAGGCCTACTCAGATGCAGATTATACCAAATCTATAGTTGATAGAAGATCAACATCAAGATATTGTACCTTTCTTGGAGGAAATCTGGTAACATGGAGAAGAATAAAGTGTCATAGTAAGGTCTAGCGTGGAAGCAAAATTTCGAACAATGGCTTAAGGAGTTTGCGAGTTGTTATGGCTAAAGATGATCCTTGAAGACTTAAAGAACAAGTGGAAGGTCCAACGAAACTCTGTTGTAACAACAAATGTGTGATCAGCAATGCTCGTAACCTAGTACAACGTGATTGGACCAAACACATAAAAATAGACAGGCACTTTATCAAGGAAAATATAGAGGCAATCGTCAATGCTCCACCCCTACCCTCTAGCAGCTCCCCCGAGTTTAAACACAAATCCATATATCTTGATTGGCAATCATCCAACTTAGACATTTTTAAATGAAATATTTTATCAGAACCAACTACCGAAAGGGACATTTTATTGGACCAACTCCAAATAGCACAACCAAAGTGGACCAGAACTGACTCAATTCTTACAACTAGCAAGCATGAATAGTCATATTCATAAAATCGTTAAGTTTCCTTCTTTATCATTCTTTTTCATGGTGTATGCACATGAAAGGCATGGAGAGGGTGCTGATGGGGTGGGGGTTTGTGGGCGGATCAGGAAGATGATTTTTGGTTTAACTGTTCTTTTTCTTTTATTTATTGTTTAGTTAGAATGAGGATATAATTGTTATTTTATGAATGTGAGATGAACAATTTAACTGTTGTTTTGGACGGAATTTTCTATGGAATCTAAGTGTCGCAAGAATTGAAGGTTGGGAATCCAAAAGTCACCAAAAAATCGAATGGGAACTCACTTGATCCTTTAAACATTTAGTTATATAACAGCAAGTATAGCTACGATTTTCCCTGAAAAAACTATCAACAGAGATTAAGGACCAACTAAACATACTTCTAAACTAAAATTTAGTTTATCCTTTATTTTCCCATAGCCACTCGGCCAACAGTGAAAACAACGCATTTCTAAACCATGGACTGAAGCTGAAATAACAATGTTATCCTATTATTCCTCAACAAGAGCACATCACATTTCAGTAGTCACTTAAGCTCTTTATTTCATACAATCAATTAAATAAACCCCCAAAAAAAGTTTTCAGAACATGAAGGAACGAAATAAATTCAGACAGCAATAATACGAATCTCATAGAGGTCGAAATATTTTCTTTTAACACACAAAAATAAATTAACAATAAATGAGCAAATTATTACGTTGTTCTTGGAAAAGGTAGTTCCCCTGGAGGCGAGAGCCGAGGCGATCCACGGCTTGACCTGTTTCCCTGATCCAGAATCCAACGGTGTAAATTGCTCTTCCCAATGTTCCCATCTTGTTCTTGCTCTGCTAATGGTGCAGCAGATTGTTTAGGGTTTTGACTTTAAAAAGTGGTAGTTTTCTAGCTGGGATTTGTTTTGTGGGAAAGACTGGAGAGCGTGTGTAGGCCACAAAGTTGTGTGAAGTAGGAGAGTGAAAACGAGACGAGTTGAATGGGTTGAGTAGGGAGTGAGTCACTCACAACTGTAATAGCAAATTTGGAAATTTGGAAAAACTATAATATATTAAAAGGGTGTTTGGTGGAGATTAAAATTAGATTTTTAGCCCCTGTTTGGTACACATTAAAATTTTCATTCTCNTTATATCTTATCAATAATAACCTTTCTATATGTTGCAGATGTAGATCAATTTATCCTTTAGTTAAAATATCAACTAAGCCCATGTTTGATTCACATTATTTTTTCCCTTCTTATTCTTCTACTCATTTTCAACCACACATTCTTCAATAAAATAATATTTTCCATCACATCAATAACTTTTCTTTTTTTTTCAACCACACATTCTCCATCAATCTACCATTTCAAAATACATTCTTCCAAAATAATGTGATTCAAACACACCCAGTAAATTGTGATAGAAATTTTTGAAATGTGTGATTGAAAACCTGTGGGATCCATGAAAGATGCGGTTAATATTGATTGTTTGACTTTGATTTAGATTAAAATTTGATTTTAATCTGTACCAAATAGGGCCTAAATACGATATCAAGTAAGAATTATTTTTTGGACAATTTTAACCTTATTATAATTCAATTATTTCAATAATACCTTATTTTTCATTTTTTTAATATGTAATAAATATTACAAAATCATTGTCATGTATGAATTTCGTGTCATTAATTCTCAATTAATTAATATTCACATTGGTCTAGAGTTATTATATATGAATTTATTTCTATTATGAATCTATACGTTTTAATGGATATTTAAATTCATGTATTAACAATTAATTCTTAACTACCAAATGTAATATAAAAATATTGCTCATTTACAATATTTCATTATCACAAAAAAATTGAATTATATAAGTTGAGTTTTGATAGTACAATTTTTTTCTCTTAAATTTATATCCTCGATTTTATTTTATTTTAATTCGTTTGAGACGCATCAAATTACAATACACGTTCAACTCTAACTGGTAAAATAAAAATGTGTGAAGTTTCAAATTGACCTCATATGAAATTAGGGATTGCAAAAAAAAAAAAAATCAATTAAACTCGTACTTGAGGGACTTCGCCTCAAATAGGACCGGAATTTTCCATTTAATCGGGTACAAGATGGGGGCAAGACAAGAATGGGAAACATTGTCACCGGGATGTTTTTAGTCAATTTAAAGATACAATTTTTTTATCACATGAGAAGAAAATAATCATCATTTGTTCTAAAGGGAATACAAATTGTCCAGTAAATTGAAAAAAAAAAGTAGTGATTTTCACAAACTAAAGAAATAAAATAAAAAATAAAACAAATAAAGATAAACAGGAGATGGGAAGCCCTATCCTCGATCCTACCCGAACCCTTCTCCTCTTCTATAGCCTTAATCAAGTATGGGTGTAATACCCCGAATTTCACTTTACACACTTGGTCAATAAGTTTCATGCATTACTTGCTATTTACATTATCATTGTATTTGCATCAAAAGTTTAAAATTGTTTTCTCTTACTATGATGCATTTGATCATTGATGTTTTAAGATCTTTATATGGTGTTAGTCTTTGACCCCCATCCCCCCCATCCCCCCCAAAATCTACATGGTGAGTTTTACACTAAGCTATGGTAGAAACTGAGGTTAATCTAGATGTTGGGTACTGATTTGTTAAACAATTGTAATTTTGAAAGTGTCAAAATCATTATCGATAAAGTTAGCACGCTTTTAATTCGATTAATCATGATTACCTAAACCCTAATTAAGTCTTTAACATATTTAGGACATCAGGCATGAAGTGACATAATCACAATACAATAATATAAGGTTCATGTGACGTTATAAATATTGAGGTGCAAATTGTTAAAGTTGGTTGAGAATTGGGCGTCAATTCGGTAAGGAATCAAATGAACAGTTAAGAAATTAACTCTATAAATTATTATAGGATCCTATGACAATTAAGAGTGTGTTTGGTGCATATTAAAATAAGAGAATGCATTTTTTTGAAGTGATGTGATGAGGAATATGTGGTTGAAAAAAAAAAAGAAAATTTTATTGATATGATGGAAAATATTATTTTATTGAAGAATGTGTGATTGAAAATGAGTAGAAGAATGAGAATGAAAAAAATAATGTGGATCAAACATGAGCTAAATTAGGTTGTAGACACATTAAAATAGGTCAAAGATACTTGATTTTGTACCTGCAAAGATAGATGAAATATCATATTTTAATTAAAAGAAGGCACCTCCCACTTAATGTTTGGTGACTTGTTATTTTAACGTCCAATTCATTCGACTTTAATGCCTTCATCACGTCTCTTAACACCTTAGTAATTTATATAGGATAGATATATATCTTACAAGTCACATATGACTCCAAATATGATAAGGGACAAGTCAAATTTTGAAGCCACATCCTGCTTAACACACCATGCTTGTTAACTTGGTTGCGTGCAACATTTTCTTAAATCCTTTGGAAAGGATGATGACCCCAACCCTTTAAAGACTCTTTATATACCTCATACTAAGATATTTAGCCCTTGAAGTTATCCCCAAGTGAAAGAGAAAGCAAAGAAAAGTGAGAGAAGCAGAAACATGAAGCTCGAAACCAAATTTCTGGATAGGTGAGTTTAGCTCACGATTTTGAAGGTTGTTTTCATTGTTTTTGAAGCTGTTACAAACTCTTGAATCTCTGAAATTGCTTGATATTATGTTGGGGGGTTATTATGGTAAAAGAGGGATAATTGGTGGAGATATATTGAGTGAAACAATTGAGGATAGAAATTGCATAGTTGCTGAATTCTGCCTATTCAACCTTTGATTTTGGATAATACCTTGAGTATAACTTGTATTTATTAATATTTTTGGTATGTTAATCCAAGTGAGACTCAAAACAGCCATATTAAAAATCTTGATTTGGTGTTTGATAAAAGCAATTGATTTTCAGGCTGTAAATCGATTACTTGTGGTGAACTAATGACATATTTACCTACACATATATGTTATATAAGTGTGGTAAAATTTTTGGAATTGACTGATGTGATTAAAAGGAGGTCGGAAAGTAAACCGGGAAGCAATAGAAAGTGAAAAACAGATTCTGTCCATCTTCAGATTTCATATAGTTCCATCTTTACATGATCACTAATGGCCTCTAAAGCTTGGAAATATTTATTTGGACGAGTGTTAGGACGTTAATGATCCAATTAAATAACGTTTATAATCAATGAACATGAAAATAACGGGGAATTATACGGCTGGCTACTTGTAGTGTTAATATAAATTATGTTGGCATCTAAGGTCTTAGTATGGAATTATATGTGAGTTAAGATTATAGAATTGAGGATCTTGCTTAACATTAGATGTTAATAATTATATGTGAGTTAAGATTATAGAATTCAGGATCTTGTTTAACATTAGATGTTAATACAAGTTGTCTTCCGACGTTAGGTGAAAAAAGGACTTGACCTACACCTCGTAGTAAGATCACACACAGAGGCAAAAAGGTTTAAGTAAAAATCCATTTACAACTATAATGCAAGAACATAGTATTCATGAAATATTCTCTAGAGTATTGTTGTAACATTTATATGACCTTGATAAGGAGATCTCGACATATCATATGATGGTTACGATGATTGAGCATGTGGCTCCAAAATATATTGATCGAGCATGCTATTCACGAGCATTTGCATGTATCTATCATTAAAAACATCTAGCATGCACAACATCATTAGAAAAATGAATTTACATTATAAAATATTTTATCGACAACTACTATGGCATCGAGGCATGTGAGATGTGCTTATGTGATATGCTTTAGCATCACGGATGAGACTTCCCGAGTGATCGCAAGGGTGGATAGGGGATGTATTTTTGATTATCACAGGAGGATGGACCACTTGACTGTGCCTTTATGTTATTATGATTATTGACACTGCGGATGGGATACTTCTTGGGTGTTCGTATGGGCAGTTAGTGGATGTACTTCTAGTGGTTAAAAGAGGATGGTTCACTCGACTGTGTCGATATCATATTAGCCATTTGATTATTGATTATTAGTATTTATATTGCGTGGACTCTAATATGTATTTTGAGAGATCACTAATAGGTATTTTTATGAGTAGAAAATGCGTTGAAAATTGTTTCTAAATTGGTTTCCAAAAGGGTTGCAATCGAATAAGGAAAATTGCCTTCACGAGCAAATTTTTTTCTCTGCAAAATAGTCGGTATTTTGGCCTTAACTTTCTCTCCTGATATCCGAATGAGGCGATTCAAAGCGTTTTGAAAAGCTAACTCAAAGGGCTACAACTTTACAATTTTTTTAAATTCGGATGTTTACTATGCCAGAAATGGGTCTCAATTTTCAACTAAAAATCTAGAATATAACTTGTGCGTTAATTTTGATAATATTTTGATCTATTCCATTCCCTTTTGAGTTTTAATTCCATCCAATTGTCTCTTAACAATCTTTAAAGTATTGTCTTATGGTCTAAATTAACTATTGAATATTTGTAATTTGATTCTTAAACTTTGGATTTTGCCATTTTTCCTTGATTTTCCTTTTTTTCTTCCAATTCCCCGTTCAACAATTAAGTTTTACCTATATAAAATAAAATAAACAATTTATGATATATTTTGTAGAAAGAACTACAAAATATCAATATTTTAGGGCCCGAATAAGTATATAAAATATACTTATTAAAATGGTAAGCGGCATATACTCATATTACTTATACTCATTGCATGCATGATTTTTACTTATTGAGCATTAGCTTATGTAGTTCTTGTATTATAGGTGAGCATAAAACTTCATAGAGGACATGATTGAATGTGAAGCTCTTACGAGATTCAAAAGTTCGATGTACATGAATGACGACCTGTAGGGTTACGTTGTGGGATGTTGTTTTTGCCTTATAATATGTTGTATTATATTTTTGGGGGTTCTGTATTGTATATGTATAACTTTTGAAGTGGTACGGTAGATATTTTTGTAACCTCAATGTAAATATGTTGAAATTTGGTAATATAGTATCTTGTTTTAATATGTTATATGAACATCATAGGTGTTTAGGTGATGATATATAGAGATCTTATTATGAAGATACTTATTTCATTTTATCTTTGAGAAAAAATATAATGTGCAATCGTATGTCTAAGTCAATTTGTTAAATTTCATTTCTATATGGGTGGATATATGGTTATCTATATAAATGGGGTGTGGCAATGGGAGCGAGGTAAGCAGATAAAAATATTCGATGGGGGTGGAAAACGGGAATGGCCACTCCATTGTAATTCCTAGACGAATTTAACCCGCATGTTTGACAACATACTTATGAGTGTGAAGTTGGTCGCATATAGATTTGTGTTATAGAATTTTGCAGTGAAGATAGTTAATATAAATAGAACAATAAAGTCTAGGCAAATTATAAAAAATAAAATAAATCGGAAACATGATAGTTGAAACATTATTTCAAAAGGTGTGCACAAAAATTATTTAAAGCTTTTGTAGAATTAAGTAATGATTTTTTTGCAATTTAAAAGGAATTAATGGAAATTTAATATTAGAGTTAAATGTAAAGATAAAGTTGCATTAGTTTTACAAGATTCACAATGTATTACACAGATGATAATAAGGTAATTACCAAATTCATTAAAATATAAAAAATTGTAGGATTACAAGGAAAAAAAAATGTTCATGTCGTAGAGTAATGGAATTCGATATTGCTTGTGTTTCATTTTGTGTGTAAATTATGATCAAAACATTACTAGGTATTTTATTTTAAAAGAAAATAACATGATAAGATTGAAAATTGAACTCTTTTTTATGAATATTTTATTATTCCACACCTTTTGGATATTGAGGTTCTATCTTAAAGTGAACTTTATTAGGAGAGTAGTAAAAACCTACTTACATCTTTTTAACTATTATTATTATTTTTTTATCTATTACCAGTGTGAATTTTATTTCTTAATATACCAAACAAAATGATGGCTAGTTTTGAAAATGTCACTCTTGAAATCAATTATTTTTTCAAATTGTTGAGCTCGATTATCATATTAAGCCTTTGTTTTGTAGAAAATAAAATCAAATTTTCAACGATAAATGTTAATGAAATATGGATTGAAAAGTTATGGGGCTCATAAAATATGTGATTAAAATTAATTATTAATTTTGACTTTACAAAAAAAAATAATCTTATTTTTATTTTTATTTTTTTTATTTTTTTAACCAAATAAGGGCTATATCTTAAAATATCAACTTTATCGAAAAGATGAGTTAAAAGGCTCAAAACCCTTATATGTTGATTACTTATTTGTTTTACTATAGCCAATTAATATTTTATCTTTTAATAAATTCATGTTTCGAGTTTCTAACTGTGCATAATACGTTTTGCATTTAACATGGCAAATACTTACCAGAAAACGGTTGACCTACCTAAGTTATGCCCGTTATCAATTTACATAGTTGCTAACCACAATTAGATAAGACGAATGATGCGCAATGATCGACACATCTAGGCTCTGGTCATCATTTGTTTTACCTACTTGCTAACCACCTCTACTCAATTAAACCCTTAGTCGATCAAGAATTAATCTATTTGTATATTGATTTTGTACAACTAGATTGAAAGCATGCATTTGTCAACCTGTTTGTACAAAATCGATATACATATAGCAGAATTTGCCGGTAAAATGGTTAGACAACCACACTTGTACTTCGTGTATCCCACCCCCACTTATCATCCATATCATGAGATACGATCCAAGGGCAATAAAAAATACATTTTTTTATTGATTTGATTTCCCATTATAGATGGCATGTTGGTCGGGTGGCTTCTTTCAATGCTGAAAGTTCGTTTCCATTGGGGGCCAAAACGAATGTATAATTTCAAAATGAAGAGAATAAAAATAAGCATTGTTTTGGTTAAAGCATTTTCAAGATATTATGTATTTTTAAAAATCATATTTTACAATTTACAACATAGTTATAAAATTCGGCTCAGCCTGATCGGTCAAATCGGAAAATCGACGGCCCGGACCCTTGATCGAATCAGACGAATTAATTTGATAGAAATGTACTTGACTTGGTCAAAATCAGGTTTTGACCGAGTTAACCGACGACTTACCCGCCTCGACTGATTAATTTGATAAAAAAATAATGGATTCATCACCACTTGACATAAAGTGCTTTAGTATTATTTGCGTGCAATAACTTATATCTATCTAATGAATCATTTATAATTTTTATAAAAATATATTTTTTAAAAACTTTGGTCCAACCTCTTACTTTATTTTATAAACCTAAATAATTAGTGAAAAATAAATTAAAAATTTAATTTTACCTTTATAAAATTATACTTTTTTTTTTTATATTTTTATGCAATAACCCGCCAGTTGAACCACTGGATTAACCCGTTGTATTGTCCGGGTCGAATCTGACAATTATGGTTTAGATAGCATCAATAAATTTAGAGTAAAAATTTATATACTCAAACAAATTCTTTATATTTACCACTTAACCCATATTTGATAGGAATTAATTTAGATTTTAATCTAAGTCAGAATTAGCAATTAATTTTAACCAAATATTTTATTTGACCTAAAACTTTTCAATCACATAGTTTATCAATTTTTATCAAAATCTGTTAAAATTCTAATTGTATTCCCTACCAAACAGGGGATTAATTTTACCACTTTCAAAAATATTACTTTTCTCTATCTTTCCTCCAAATTATTATATTATTTTTTTCCCTTGAAATTTGAAAGCACTTAATTATAGAGACTTTAAATTAAAATGTTAATTTGAAAAATTTCTTATAACATAACTTTTAAGGATTAACACTTTAAAATAGAGAGTATCTTATATTTATAAAGTCTATTGAAGATGTTCTTAGTAATTTGCCAATGTAACACTCAAATCAAATTTCTTTACTTTGAATTAAGAGTACATTTGGCTAGACTTTTGCTTTTACTTTTGCATTTTGTAGCAGAGCCTTCCGAAGAAGTCACATTGGACTTACTTCCACCAAAAACCTTTCTAATTATACAAAACACTTTTAAAAAATAATTCAAATCTAAACAAGTTCCAAAGCAGCTATTAGTCACAAAAATAGTATTTAACTGTTCAAAACCCTACCAAATAGGTCCCAAGTAATGATAAGTCGAATATTTCCAAAACATGAAACAGCAAATTTTCACAGCAAACGGCCATTACAAAACCATGAAATTTAGCATCACGACAGACAACCTTTCAAGGTGTCTTACCATCCTTCTTTAAACACGAGGCAATGCCACAAGGGTACATTCAAATACCCAAGACAAAAAGAAACAGAATACATAAAATTGTTGAGGTTAAATGTTTACTGTAAGAA
>CAIGRR010344909.1:0-17040 GCA_903798365.1 Fraxinus sp. 1973-6204 | reverse complement strand
ATATTCTTACTTCAGAAGGGTGAGGCTTACTGTTTGTTTGGTCATGTCCACCGTGTCACCTTAATCACGGTCGTTAATATTCAGTGTACTCAACTTTATTCTCATCTGGTTTCATGTTGACTTTCCCATGTTTCCTTGTTGTGAAGAGTGCAAAAGAACTTTGAGGGTAAGTTGATCGGTGCAGATCGTACCAAGGATCTTGCTGTCTTGAAGGTTATTTTATTTCTCGAACATGTAAATTTTCAAATTTGACATTGTTAAATTGTAACAGGTGTATTCATCATTCTTGGGTTGTTTATTTATCGATGCTAGGTAATGAACCTCTAGTAACATTGCATGTATGCTCGAAGAAATTCTTCTTCACATTTGAGAAGCTAAGGACCTGTTCTCTTTACCGTTTTCAAGCCGTTTTCTATTTTCGATTTTCCAAAACAGTGAAAACGTATTCTCTTTCCTATTTTCGAAAACGCGTTTTTGAAAACAAGTTAAAAATTTACAAAGAAAACTCAAAACGACAATTGTCATTTTGAGTGTTTTCAGTTATAATCAAACTAAAATTTTCAAAATGCGTTTTTGGTGTTTTCAAAATGCCAAAAACAACACATTTTCAACAATCTCAAAATGGACACTCAAAACCCAAAATGAATTTAAAACGCAAAACACAAAATCGAAATACAAAGAGAAAAGTCCCTAACCTTCTTCATGTTGCCTATTCTTCTATTCTTACTGGAAATGCTTACATTATGTTTTTCCTGAAGAGCTCTGTAAGATAACCTTCAACTGATTTATCAAAATAATAACAATTTCATAGGCATACGAAGGCTACTAGTCTTTCTGCTTGTTTTAGCAGTGTCTTTCTACTTGGCTTATACATTTACTTAAGATGCTGCCATTCTTGGAGATTTTTATTTTTTTGCGTACATTAGGAGTCTGAATACTGTGATAATCGGGAATATTCTGCACCACAAATTAATTCAGAAACAAAAAACATCTACAAATCTAATCATGCATTCGATTTGTTAGACTCACGAATTTCATTTGATAACTGTATGGATGAAATATAGACTGGGAAAACTGTGATGCAAGGATGCATTAGTGTGATGGCATGTAGTATGTATCATGTTTGCTGTTTTACCTGATTATATCTTTAACATGCCAGGTCGAAGCCCCTGAAGAACTACTGAGGCCAATTAAGGTGGGTCTGTCATCTTTTCTGAAAGTGGGACAGCAGTGCTTAGCAATCGGAAATCCATTTGGTTTTGATCACACACTTACTGTTGGGGTCATTAGTGGATTGAATCGAGACATAAATAGTCAAACTGGAGTCACAATAGGTGGAGGAATTCAAACAGATGCTGCCATCAATCCTGGAAACAGGTTCGACTCTTATCCTTTATATCTGCCTTTATATAAAATGTCTTAGGCTTCATTATCTAAATCCCTATGATGTTTCAGTGGAGGTCCATTATTGGATTCCAAGGGAAATTTGATTGGAATAAACACTGCAATATTTACTCAGACGGGTGAGTCTTCTCCACTTCATTTATTGCAGAATACATGTTTCAAGAATGTGTATGGAATAAAAGAACTGTACAGATCTACTTCACATTATGAATTTAAACAGAATTAATCTTTCCTACAAATCATTTTCCCTTTTTTCTACATGACAGGAACATCAGCAGGAGTCGGGTTTGCAATCCCTTCATCAACTGTGGTAAAGATAGTGCCCCAGCTGATCCAGTTTGGAAAAGTATGCTCCTTTTAAAATTGTTTTTCAGTTTTATTCTACAATCATGCCATTAAATCTTCGTTTTCTTTCTTTATATATTTTTTGTTCCGAGGCCCTTAATGTTTCTTTTGTATTAAATACACAAATTCAAATTCTCTACTGCTTGTTCATCATAGATGTATTTGCAAGTAAAATCATATTTTGAAGTTGGACATGTGGAATTTAGCCCCTGTTTGGTACACATTAAAATTTTCATTCTCATTTTTCTACTCATTTTCAACCACACATTTTTCAATAAAATAATATTTTTCATCACATCAATAACTTTTCATTCTTTTTCAACCACACATTATCCATCAATTTACTATTCCAGNATTTTTAACCACACATTGTTCAATAAAATAATATTTCCTATCACATCAATAACTTTTCATTTTTTTCAACCACACATTCTCCATCAATTTACTATTCCAGAATACATTTTTCCAAAATAATGTGGCTCAAACACACCCTTAATTTTCATAAAGCACTTAATTGTAAAACCCCTATGTAAGCCCTTGTTTGACGACCATTAAAACAAAACGTTTTTTTTCTCAAATTCATTTTCAACCGCACGTTCTCGCAATAAAATATATTGCATGTAAACCCAAAAAACTTTCTTACTTTTTAACCACACATTCTTCAAAAAGTCACTATTCCAAAACTCATTTTAATAATTGTCAAACAGGGGCTAAATTTAAAATGCTCATGACTCCTTTCTATTCTGCTTGTGCGGATTGTTGGCCAAAAATTCAATGATTTTTTCTTAGATTAATGATTTTCTTAAGTTTATATGCAATTCGTCACTCTCCAGGCTGTTCGAGCTGCTTTAAATGTTGAAATTGCTCCAGACCCCGTTGCAAATCAACTCAATGTTCGAAATGGAGCTCTCATCTTGCAGGTATACCTCTTTGGTCTTCAACATGTCAAATATCATACTATCCATACTAAAACTTTTCTTTTGACTGCTGGTAAAATCATTAATATCTCAATTCATTTGATGCAATTTTATAGGTCCCTGGGAATAGTCTAGCTGCCAAGGCCGGGCTTCTTCCAACTACAAGGGGCTTTGCTGGCAACATTGTACTCGGGGATATTATTGTGGCAGTGGATGGCAAACCTGTGAGCTTTTTTTTATTATTATTTTTTAATTCACGTATCCCCTTTTTCTCGAACTGTATGGTATTTACTATATAGATATGATGTGGTAATTATTGTATTAATTTTCGTTTGCCTGCTCTATATTCGTGTTATACGTGGTAGAACTAGGTTTTGTAGCTATTAGTATTAGTTTATACAACTGCCAATCCAGCCCAGTGCCCCACGGGCACAGATGTTTAAGACATTTTAAGCATTGGGGATGGAGAAGTTCACTTTAAGCACAGATTTTTAGTGTCGTGCATATACAAAACACATCTCAAGGCCCGTTTGGAAGACTTTTGCTTTTACTTCTTGTAGAAGAACTTCCTAAGGAACTACCTTAGAACACATTCCCCTAAAAATTCTAACCACACAAAGCATTTCCAAAAAAATTATTCAAACATCTTCAAAAGCAGCTTCTTAGTCTCTAAAGCAGCTATTAACTTTTCAAAAGTCTTGCCAAATGGGCCTGCAATCCACTTTACTCATCTAGTTGCATGACATAGTGAGCTACTACATTCTCATCGCATTATCAGATAGATACATGTGTTGAGACATTTTAATCATTGTGGTGGAGAAGTTGAGTTGATTATCTGTCTATTTGCTTCTCCTGTGTTTCTTTCACCTGCCTAAGTGGTTGATTTGTTGTCTTAAACAAACTCTCACTATGATTCTTGATCACTTAACACGGAACAAGTGATATCTGCATTAGCGACATTGACCACTATTTTTCTGTTGCAGGTAAGGAGTAAATCAGAACTTAATAAAACACTGGATGAGTACAATATTGGGGAAAAAGTGATCCTAAAAATCCAGAGGGGCGTTGAAAACTTGGAGGTCCCAATAGTTTTAGAGGAAAGATAGTATAGTAAATTTTTCTTCAAGATAGCCAGCCAGCCATTGATGTCTACCTCAAAGAATTTCTTGTACAAAAAGGTACTAGCATGCTTTACGTGTTTCTCAAGAAACAATTCATTCTGCATAAACATGCGCCCAGGCGGGCTCCCCCAGTTTGTAAGTTCTCCCGGTATGCTCTATGTATACACGGCATATTATACGTTAGTTTTAGTAAATGAGTGGCCAATTGTGACAAGATACGTTTTTAACAGACAAATTTTGTGAAACTGTCTCATTGCCCCCATCGAATTAATGGCATGGTTATCCATTTAAAGATTAATGTGGTCCAAAGTACATCAATTTAGATGTGATATGTCATTGATGTAAATTTTTTTCATTTAACGATTCACAATAATTGCAATATTTAAAGACCAATATGATACATAAATTTTGAATATGATTGGTTTATTGGATTATTAGGCGAGTGCAATTTCCCAAATTCAGATAGTACAAAAAAAATTGTTACTTGTATTTTGTAGGAATTTAACATTATGTGTTAAACGCAATTACGTGTCTTTCTTTATGTGGATAAATGGGAATGGGAATTGATGTTTTATTATTAAATGTCAAATTCTTCTTGTCTTAATTATTGCACTCCAATCAGGGGCTTAGCATGATCACGGCGAATTAAGGACTCGCTTGGCACGATTTCTACGTCTTGTAGAAGGGCTTCTTGAGGAAGCTAAAAGCTCTTTTAGTTAGATAAAATGTTTTTAAAAAATTATTTAAACATGTTCAAAAGTAGTTTCTGAGTTTCAAAACATTTTTAACTTTTCAAAAGTCTTGCCAAACAGATCCTTGGAATTTATGATAATGAAAAAGATAATTTGTTTCCAAGATCCCATCAGCAGTTCATGATTAGACCTTAATGTTGTTAATTGTGTCCTTAATTTCCTTTTAATTACAAAGTAATCAACTAATGAGGGTTGGCTAAGCCAAATTAATCAAACAAAACAATATATTATATTCTATTATACATGTACATACAGAGAAATTGTGTGATGCCAATACTTAAAAATTTAGTCAGGATCTAATTGTCAACCTCACTAGATTCAATTTTTATGTGTCTTTTGCTCTTTGATTCCATGCAACAAATACAATTATATCAAACTTTCACATTCATTTTGGGATTATTTTTAAATTTAATTCATTAATTTCCCGTCTAAGTCATGATCATGGATTAACATCACTTTGTCATTGATAATTTAAAGATATGTACACAATCAGGCCTTTTGGAATTAAGATGGCGAAACTTATTGGACTTGTCCAAGATATACATTATGACAGCATAAAATTAAATTTATTTTATTAAAGACAACGATAACAAGCTACGTCCGTTTGGTGTAGCTAAAAATTATATTTTTAGTAAACTTTCATAAAATCAATAAAATGTTTAGTTGATAAAAGTTGTGAATTTCATAAAATGCGTGATTAAAATTAATTGTTGACATTGACTTAAATTTGTATCAACTTATTAATCTACACCAAACAAGATTCACAAAAAGCATGATGATATGGAGATTTCACCGAGACTTGTTTCTTCGCTTGAAAGTCGCTACAGAACAAGCATCGTCACAAGACGTCAAGAAAATCTCAATAAATAAATTTATAGCATTGAGAAAATATGAATTTTATCTATCTGCATGGTTAACAAGATAGTGTTCATACAATTATATATATATTTTAAAAGACTATAAACTAATGTAATGAGACGATTGCTTTGTCTTTAGTCTTGATTGCAAAAAGATAGAAGGAGAAGCATCCAATGTAGGAGCAAGGGAATTTGAAAACACAGTCTCTTTCAGATCACAAATTTGGACTTCATAAAGCCAAATGGTTCACCAAAGGGAAGTAAATTTCATTACAAGTCCATGGTCTTGACTTGAGTTCTTTGGTAAAAACTATATTAAGAGTTTCCACAGAAGCTGTGTCACCTAGAAAGAGTAGTCAAACGTTCAGAGGAAGAACCCCTTTTAGGAAACCTATATTTGGATTGAACTGTGTGTGTTTTCAAGAAACAGAAATATGGATGATAATATTAACGACGTTATGTTGCCTGGTTTTCGGTTTCATCCTACAGACGAGGAGCTTGTTGGGTTTTACCTGAAGAGAAAACTTTTGAAACGGACTCTTCCTATTGAGCTGATTCAGCAAGTCGACATATACAAATACGATCCATGGGACCTTCCAAGTAAGACAACCTTCTTTGCCTGCACAAAGTATAGTTCTTTTTTAGTGTTTATGTCTCCTGAAGTGCTCATTTTATGTGAAAAAAACAAATATCTGTCCCATTCATTTTGTTCTCCTGAATTAGTACTTATTACCATTTCTGAAGCAGTGCTGGCATCTAGTGGGGAGAAGGAGTGGTACTTCTACTGTCCAAGGGATCGTAAATACAGGAACAGTACACGGCCAAACCGTGTTACAGGATCTGGATTTTGGAAAGCCACTGGAACTGACAGGCCAATATATTCATCCAATGATACCAAATGCATTGGTTTGAAGAAGTCCCTGGTGTTCTATAGAGGAAGAGCTGCAAAAGGAATAAAAACTGACTGGATGATGCACGAATTCCGACTTCCATCGACCCCTGAAAGTGGACTACCCAAGAAGCTTTCGGACAAGAATATTCCTCCAAATGTAAGTCCATTATAATTTTAGGATTTCTAGTACTCACCATGCCCCTGAAAGTGCACTGCTATTATGACAGATTTAATTGCAGTATTGTCTATTGACTGCAGGATTCTTGGGCCATTTGTAGGATTTTCAAGAAGACTAATTCGATGGCACAAAGAGCTCTCACTCACTCTTGGGTAACTTCACTATCTGAAACGTCACCAGATTCAATTACTCAAGGTGTACACTACGCTCAATTTTCTTCTGAGAATATCTCTTCAACCACAGATACAAAATCAAGCATTCAGTTATGCAGCAGAAATGAGTTACCACAAGGTTCTTCGGCTAACTTTTCCAATCTCAACTATCCCTCATATAAACCAGTAATTAATAATTTATCTATTTCCACAACCTCGAATGGGGACTTCCTCAATAACATCATGTTCTTATCTCCTGACGAAGAGTCAGGACCAATGAACAAGAGTGCACTTGATGTCACTTCCACGATTTTCAATTCTTCGCCTGCTTTAACCAGTAAAACTTTGGATAGCATCGACTTTGAAGGACCACAGCATCAGTTCAATAGCTTCCCAATCATTTCATCACAAGAGATGCAAGAAAGTATAAGCATGGAAGATGATGAATGGGGCTTAAGAAGAATGGTTGCGTTTCCGTTCAATTTGCCATCAACTGTACCAGATGAATGGAAGTCTAATTTGCCATGCGAATCTCCCCCCTGTCCCAGTGAAATATCTACTACTTATTCTACGAACAATTTTTATACATAGTCCCATAATTAAGAAAGGGTGATAGTCTTCTTTTTAGCTTTGTCTTGAGCAAGCAAAGACTTGTACAAACTAAATTACATGCACTGTGCAGTTGTTCCTGTATATTCTAGACACATATGCGTTCGCTGTAATTAATGTTTGATTTTGACTAAATTTATAAATCATTTATAAATTAATTGCCAAATGGAGGCTTAATGAATTAATGTTTCCACGATTCCCCCTTGCTGCCTCAAATAACCGAAAGGATTGGTGCAAAAGTATCAAGTGCTGCTTTTCACATACTTTGTGTAAGGGCTAAAAGTACACCATTCTCCAATGGTTAAACCAATTTTCATGTTCTTATGAATTTACCCTTCAGATTATTCTATAGTTAATTAAAAAACCAACTTAAACCACTTTTAAAATTATAATAGACATGTTTTGATAGTACCGTTTGACATGACTTTTGCTTTGTAAAAGAACGTTCAGAGGAAGATATTTTAATTTTGTTTGAAAATTAAATTTTAAAAGCACATCCGATTCCAGAAATGTTTTTATAGGTAGTCACATTAGACCAACTTCTTCCAATATCTCTTCTAATTAGAAGCACTCATAAAATTAGCCAAACGAGCTCAAAAATTGTTTTTGACTTTCCAAAAATTATGTCAAACGGCCCTTAAAACGATGAGGGGTTTTGTACTTGATAATTGATTTTGTAAATCATCAGAAGATGGAAATGGGTCATCTAGCAAGATTTTTTTATTTTGTTTTTGTTTCTTGTAGAAGAATTTCGTAAAGACATTAGGTCAACTTTTTCTAAAAAATCTTCTAGCCGGTCAAAATACTTTCAAATATTATCTAAACATGTTCAAAAGCAAGCAACTTTTGACTTCTCAAAGTCTTACCAAAAGGGTGAAGCTATATTTCCCTAAAGAGAATTCACGTAGAAATATATGGCTAATGATAGAAGTAATATATCACAAAGACAAGCAATACATTAACAGGAATATAGCATAATGAAGATTAGACAAATTTAGAAAATCAAATTGTAAAGTGGTGAATATATTCTCAACAAATTAAAATTAGTGAGTCAAAGATTAATTTGTTCAATTCCACAGCCATTCGGACAGATTTTTGCTCCTATATTTCAAGATCATCATCATCAAAGACATTTTCTTAAAGTAAAAATAATGGAAAACTTGGCATTGATACTCCTGTATCAGCTCTTGGCAGCTTGCTTTTCTTTAGCCTTCTGAATCTTTAGAACCTTCTTCACAACTTTTTGCTCTTCAACTAAGAAAGCTCGAATTACCCTGGAAAATATATGTAAATTAGCAAAATCATGAGAAAGAAATAAAACATCAGCATTTTTTTCTCATGCTGACAGCCTAACACAATAACATACCTCTCCCTGACAGCTTCTCCAGACAGTACACCGCCGTAGGCACGGTTTACAATCCTGCGATTCCTGGATAATCTGGAGCTCTTGTATTCAGCAGGTCTCAAATGAGGAATCTGCAAGGAGATCGACAAACTGACAAATTAATGGAAAATCCCGAAGGGATTCAATGATGACGCAGGAAAATGAACCCACTAACATTTATGATTAGCGCTTGTTATAAAACATGAATGCACTTTATATGAGCCATCCAAGAAAATATGGTCACCAAAGAAGAGAAATGGCATCCAGAAATGTTAATTGACTTTTTATTTGTCTCAATAACTTTAAAACCTAATGTGATTTCTCTATTCTACGGGGATATAAAGATCAAACCATGCACAATTTCTTAATACAATTTTCGTAATACAAAATAGTTAAACAACATTGGGCTTAAATGGCAGGAATGACATAACAAATCATACAATCTTCACAGAAATGCACTCCATGAGAAGCTGGATACAAACTATACTTCGGTTTGTACAATTGCTTTGAGCCTCAAGGAACAGAAAGATCAAAGAAGAACAAGCAATGTCTTTTAGAAATGAGCGAGCAATCAAAAAGGCAGTAACTACAACAGAAAAAGTATTATTCAAGAAAATCAATAGCACATACCATTAAAAATTTCAAAGCACCGTAATGAAGTTTGCACTTTGAACAGAAAAGATTAAAATTGTAATAAACTATTCACTAAATATCAAGACAGGAAAGTCCCACCCCTTTCTTGTGCAAAATATGTTCAAGCTACCAATTCTATTCTCAACCTCAAGAACAGGAACAAGTATCAAATTTCCACATGCATCATTATCCTGGAAATGGTAAAATCAAAAGGGCAGCTTGTCCATGATCGTGAGTCCTTGATAATGCACATTACAGACAATAGCAGCAATTCAACAGATATTCTAAAATATACAGGAAAACGTAAAAAATCAGATATAACAAAATTCACATACCCCTTGGATTCTTTTTCCAGTAACAGGGCATTTGGGTCCGCTAGCTCTCTTCTTAGTACTCTGGTAGACCAGCTTCCCTCCTGATTTCCCCCACACAAATTAAACTCATAAATAGCAACTCAACTATAATTTCCAAAATTCCAATTCGCGTAATTCCAACATAAAATTAACTATAATTTCATTAAAATAAAAATCATCAAAGAAAATCGAAAGAGAAACTAAATAAAAATTCTAATTGAAATAGTTGTACATAAAATTCTTAAAAAGATTACAGGAGCGTAAGTACCTGGAGTCTTTACAATCCTGTGTTGATTGGATTTTGTGGCATAGCTATGCCTCTTCCGATACGCGAGTTCTGCACCATTTTATTCTACTTACCGATAAGACTGAAGCAAAAGCGTTTTCAGGTCTGAGAGCAGGTAATTTATACGAGATCAGCATCGTCTTTTTTAAGAGATAAAACCCTAGATCTGACGGCTCTTGTGAGTCCCTCTTGACTGACTTTTCAAAAGCGACCGATGAAAAATGGGTGGAAAGAAAATGAATTATAGATAATTAAATTGCCTAGAAATTGTTTTGTTGTGAATTATAATTAATTGTGTTTGATTGGTATAATTTTCCACCTGAAAAATATTGAAAGCTTGGTATCCGTTTGACTTTATTTTTTATGAAAATTGTCCATGAAAGTAATAATTTTTTCTATCATTGGGTCTAGAATTTATTTCAATTGCAAAAAAAATTAAAAATAAATTATCATATCGAATACCATCCGTTTGACTTTGTTTTACATGGGAATTGTCCATTAAAGGGAAAAAAAAATTTACCATTGTTGATAGAACTTTTTCTAATTGTCAAAAAAAAATAAAAAAATATGGAAAACCATTTTCCCATAATGGTGGAAAAACAAATTCAATGAAATCATGGAAAAATGATCACGTGCGATGGGGGGTTGGGTGGAAAATCAATTCTAGAAAAAAAGTTGGCTATCAAACACCAAAAAGTTGGAACTTGAAAAATAAATTCCAAGTTCCATGGAAATTAGAGTGTATCAAACAAGTCCTTAGAAAAAGAGAGCTATCCTACTTGTATATAGGGACAACCCTCCTCACAAGAAGGGTCCACGATTTTTAAAATTTATTTTTAGATTTTTATTTTTTAAAAAGAAAATAAATGAATTTATTCATCATCATAATAAAAAAATTTAAAATTGGAATCTTATGCCAAATACATATGAATTGCCACCTAGATAATGGTAAATTTTGAAGGATAAGAATTTTATCATTTATTTAGCCCCAACATTGGTGTAGCTAAAATTAAATTTTTAGTAGATTTTAATAAATAAAAAAATAGATTAATATGTAGTTGAAAAGTTAATAAAAATTGTTAGTTTCATGAAATGGTTGATTAAAATTAATTGTTAACTTTTATTTATACATTACATGAAACCCGGGTTAAATGAAATTTGTTGGGGGCGATTTTTACTTTTTAAGATAAAACATGGTAATCTTGTAAGTATACGTACAATTGTTGACTGAAATCAAGAATTAAGCGATCGAATAACAATAAAAAAAATATGAAACATCAAAACAAAATGAGTCGATAATTTTCTAATTAAATACAAAAGTACTAACAAAAATTTGAAGATCGATATAAAATTTCTTGAGCTAGGGTAGAAATTTTTAAGCCTGGGCAATTAACCATATGGTAACTCCCGCTTGCAACAAAGTCAATTCCACCTTGTGGGGAATCGAACTCTGCACACTACCGCGCTGAGCCCTAACCGCCCTCCCCTTTGCCACTGGGAGATTTGCCCTGGGGGCTTGTTAACTTTTATTTATACATTACATGAAACCCGGGTTAAATGAAATTTGTTGGGGGCGGTTTTTACTTTTTAAGATAAAACATGGTAATCTTGTAAGTATATGAACTACAATTGTTGACTGAAATCAAGAATTGAGCGAGCGAATAACAATAAAAAAATATGAAACATCAAAACAAAATGAATCGATAATTTTCTAATTAAATACAAAAGTACTAACAAAAATTTGAAGATCGATATAAGTAAAGAACTCGATCCCATCTTTAAAACTATTACCATTAACATGGGAAAAGCAAAAACGAGGGTTGCACATATATTTTTCTGTTCGAAAAACTAATCCTAGTTAACTTGTTACGACACCAGACCAACTGGTCTTTACTTATTCTTGACATACTTAACACTCTAGATACCAATTTCATATCGACTTGAGCGAAAAAAAAGAGCACTTGATCCGAATCATCATCTCTATAACGTCGGATTCTCCTCAGTATACAGTTTTCACTTCTCAATATGTCTTTGAGCTTTCTCTCTTTCTGCATTGATCAAGAGCAAATTACTTGAAAGTTTATAATTGAAAGAAGATTTATCAATTTAGTCTTATGAAGCAACCTTTTGAAGTGTCTTTCTGACTTCCATCAAAAGTTCAAGGTCTTCAGGATTGTGAAGCTCAGGTGTTTCCCTTGCGCTCGAACTGGTGCAACCCCTATCAGCTCGAACAAATCGCCAAAAAATTCGTATCGATTCTTCTACAATCTCCACCAGCATGTCAGTTGTGATAATGTATTCGTCTCTGTCTTTCTTTCTTGCCTTCTTTTCGTCTTTTAAGCTATCCACTGCAAGCAGCCAAGTTACGTAAATCGGTGATTATAGTTTTGAGGACGAAAGAGTTCATCTTGTAAGATTATTCAGGTTGTGAATTGGATGAAAATTCACCTTTTATGACAGGAACTTCAAGAAGATTTCGAAGGACGCATCGACTCTTGATGTAGTTTTCGACTCTTGGCCCTTGGAAAGGTTCGTCTTCAATAAATCTTTGCATGAGCACTTGAAACTGTTGAAATTCACCAGCAACTTCGTTATATCGATGGATTCCACGAGGATCTGAATCCCATAAATCCAAGGCCTTTTTATACTGCCAATGTAAGAATTCCCAAGAAAGACACATCTGTCCAACATATACCACTTCAAGATCACCCTGCAATTCTTTAAAGAACTTCTGCATTGGGTCACTGTCACGGCTTCCATGCTTGAATAGCGATAGATTAAAAGGAAAAAGGGATTTGAGCAGTGGAGGAGCTGACGGTTTACGCCTTGAAATTGATTGAAGAGGATCCTTTAGCTGCAGAAAACCTGTGAATACAATTGCAATAAGATGGTTCAAAAACTTTAGGGACTTGAGGTGCAATTAGCCCTAAAAACGAGTTGTTGCAAATTGGGATAATTTAAGTCTTGGAAATATGAGAATTTGGTAAAGAATTTAAAGAAGGAATTCGATGGGACTATATAATTTTTTGGACAAGAATTTTAATGCAACAAACTATTGAATTCTTCTTCTCAACCACACCTCAGTATGTTCTGTCATCCATGGTGCTTTTATGAAGTATTTAATATGTTGGACTCGATAACACGGACTGTATTAAAGAAAAAGTTGGAAGTTAAAAACTCATCCCGTGTTATCTAGTAGTGTGTAGGAAAAATGCTTTCAATGCCACTACCAGCAAAGGTTCGTGTTGTTCCTGTTTCTCAAGAACCCAACTAACAGATCTCGTGGTCTTATCTTGAACGCCTAAATTATCAAAAGTAGGTTGCGTTATTCATATCCATGGATTATGGTTCTTAACAAGTAAAAGCGAGATAATTAATATACAAATAGAATGAATTAAATCATCATTATCTACAAATTCAATCGAGATAAAGAACGGAAAGCAGTGTTTGCAGTCACAAACGAAGGATCCACACACCGAAAGATAAATGAAAAAATCGAATGCATGACTGACCTATTGCATACATCTTCTGGTAATTTAAAATATCAAATTTTCGCATCCTTTCTCTGTAGTGCTTGGAGAATTTGTGAAGCTCGTCGATGCAATCTTCAAGCTGGAACTTTTCGTCAATTTTCCATGGCTTTAAGTCATCCATTATCTTAGGAGACTCGGATTCTTCTAAAATGGTGGGCAACCCTGTGGCCCTAACCTTTCTAAGTTCCATTTTCAACTGCTCAATCAATTCTTGATGTTCCCACAATGACTCTAATTTGTTTGCATCCTCAGAACTCGACGTTGATGAATCTTTTGACTTCTGGTTTTCAGAATTATCTGCACCATTTTTATCCAGAAATTGGTCCTTAGTTTTCTTGTCTGAATCTACAATAAAATTGTTCTCAGACAGAAAATCCGAGGTTAAACTATCTCCATTCTGTAAATTATCCTCTTTTAATTTCCTAAGATCTTCCATTACATCACTGTCTTCACCATCAAGCTCATTTGACAATTCACCTTCTGAATCCAAATTCTCCTTTTCACCATCAGTATCCATCGAAGCATCATAATCTAACTCTCCTTCCGACATGAAGCCCTGACTGTATGAATCAACAAAGCTGTTCATAACAGCACGAATGTGCTCAAAACTCGTCGATTTAGAATCAGAATCAGTAACCGTGGAATTTTTCTCCGAATGGAACTGGCCGGCATCCAAAAATCCATGATCACTTCCAAAATAGTTTTCTTCTTTAACCACTCGCTCTTCCTCTACAGAAATCTCAATTCTCTCATCAGCATTATTTTCATTTCCTTCCACAAGAATATCAGCCGATTCATTACGAACTTTCTCCAAGGTTTTCACTTGCAAACACTCATCATCAACAATTTCATCATTTTTTCTGTCTTTATTCCTAATTTCCTTTGCGGTGAAAATTGCCTCTTCATCTACGAACTCATATTTACTAACACTCGTAAAAGGGACAACTTCAGAAATAAATAAATTACCTTTTTCTTTCTTGCTTCTACCAAATTCTTCAAAAGTTGGAAACTTGAAATTCAGAAAACCCTTTGATTTCTCTTCCTCAACGTCATTTTCAAAACCTCTAAACTCAGCAAGATATTTTTCCGATTCAGACTCTGTTTCTACAACAAAATTTGTTTCTTTCGCATTGTAATAATTTAGATTACTCTTTACAGAACTCCCGTCTTTTGGCAGCCTGTAAGCAAACAAAATTTGAAAGTAAAACAGATAAACCCAGAATTTTTTAACAAAAAGGAATCTTCTTAAATTAAAAATATACGAACCTGAAGATAACTGTGGAGATGAAACTGAACAGAGCATGTAAAAAAGAAACCAGTATATGGCCCAGGAACTGAATAACCGAAGAACCCATGTTTAGAAAACTGAAAAGGTGAGTAAACATAAACACCCTTTGGGCATATCCATCAATTTTTATCAGCCTGAAAAAATTCAGTTGGAAGCAAGAAACAGAGAACAGGCCAACAGGGCAGTTGCAAGAATTTATGGCTTCTTTGAATATTTCAAACTCGGATTGGACTTTTCACCTGTAAACAGATCGTTTAATGTTAATCTGACTCGGAAGAAGTTGAAATCCGACCTAAATGGAGAGGAGAGTTTCAAGGGGAGATAGGTGCCTGTCAGCGACCGGGCCAAAGCTAATTAGCCCGATTGCTTAGGGCCTAGGTATCCTCTTCTCTGTTACATAAAACCATGCACAAATAATATTTATATTTTTACGTATAAAAACATGGAGAGAGGGCCAGGGCGAGTTTATCATAATTATCGGTTGAGGGGTCTGTTTGTTCTGCCAGAAGAGTGAAAATGAAATGAAATTGAAAGTTTACAATTCTTTCCAGAGGGCTAATTATTACATTATAATGAAATTGTACGTCAATTTGAGATAATTGATGAGTGTGAGAATTTTCGGGGAGAAAAACGGAAGAATGGGTGGGTCCCACTATTATATGCAAGAATTTCCAAATTAATTAATTAATTAAAAAAGATGGGATTTCTTTAGGGCTTCGGTATAGATTTTAATCCAATTAAAATTGAAATATAGTCGTTATTGGATCTCATTCGTCTAATAAAAGTCAATAATAACGGTTAATTTTTCAATTTTAATTCGATTTTAATCTCTCCCAAACACACTCTTAATCTAACGTATAGTAGATTATGTAAAAGAGCAAATTTGGACAACTATTCGCTAGAGTACTAGGTAAATAAACAAGTGTTAAGGATGTATTGTGTTGTTTCAAATAAATCTTTTAACACGTTAGTTTCGATGACGGTGATAATATAAATTCACAGCAAAAGATTAGTAGTATGAATTTTGTCTACCCTTACTATCTTTTGTATCTTATTCACCCACTACATGCATGAGTTATTAGTGATGTGTGATATTCACGAGTATGTTTAATATATTTGATGCGTGATATTAGGGGCGACAAGTGAGGTGAGTCTTGCGATCTAACAGCAAAAAACTCGTGCGAGTCGATTATCGATTACTCTTAAGCCACTCATATTTTTTCGAGTTTATATACATTTCACATGTATGTTTTCATATATTTTTCATTAATATATGAATTCCCTATTATTAAATCTCAATTTATTAACATTAACATTCATTTAATTAATATACATCTTCATTTATGTATTTTATGTATTTTAGTATTATTAATTCTAAAATTTTAATTATAAGCTAATTAGAATTTCACATTCAATAATGTTTTACATTATTCATGTCCATGTATACTATTTAACATCCAGTTTTACTTAATTGAAAATTAAATAAACATTCGATGTCACTTATATATTCACCGAAATTAATTCTAAATTAATTAACATTCACTCATATTTAAATATTACTTTTACAATAATTACAAAGTATTTCATAATAACGTACAACGCAAGTTCAACGTTGACTAGTTATAATTAAAAGACTTAATTATAAAATAGTAATATTCTTATTTCCACTGGGGATATAACACTAATCTAGGTGGCATTAATATGACATTAAATGATAAGTTAAATTAAATAAGACATTTAATTCCAACTTTCATTTAACCTAATATCTAGATCCACATATCCATGTCAACGAGTCGAGTCGAGCCACGAGCCGAAACTCAAAGCTCGAGCTAGGCTCGAGCCAAAAATGTTCGAGCTTTTGGCCCAAGTCGAGCCGAGCAAAAGCTTGACCAAAAAATTTTGGCTCGACCTGAGCTTCGGCTCAAACCTTAGCGGGCCAAGTCGGGTCAGTTTTTTTTTTTTTTTTCGTGTCAAATCTAAATTTTTTCCTTAAAAGAATTTAAATTTTGTACAATTTATATGTATTATAAATTAAATAAAAGTTCAAACATTCCTCCTTTAGCCAGGTTTGGAACCTGCTACAATCATCGTAGGCGAAGTTAAAATTGTACGAGAATAAAATATTTCGTGTACAATTTTTCTTGAAACAAAAAAAAAAATAAAAATTGCGTATTTTTTTAAACTAGTTAATTTAAAAACTTACAATATTTTATCCTTGAATTTGCTACAACTCTTCAGCCATTATACTGTCAACTTATTCTTGAGACGTAATTCTGCACATTCCTAGCCATTCAAGAAAAGACTAAATTCTTGTAATTCTTGTGGTTGTAACATAC
>CAIGRR010344868.1:0-10897 GCA_903798365.1 Fraxinus sp. 1973-6204 | reverse complement strand
AATGAGTATTGTGACGGTCATAACCCAGTTCTTGCTTACGAACCCAATCCTTATCCCTATGGTCGTGTCGAAAGTACTTTTGATTACCTTGTCGACAAAGATGTTGTCCATTACAGGACATTTTAGAATTATCAACATTAGTCGAATGAGGGATTTGCTTAAAAGTAGACAACCTAGCAGCTACATCTCTCCTCTCTTTACGAGTAGCAACAATCTCAGTTTGGACAGCTGTTAATTGGGTTTGGAACTGTTGTTGGTTAGTGGCAAGTTGTGCTAAATGTCTGGTGATTGCATCAAATTGGGATGGGTCCATAGTCGAGTTATTGTAAATATATATGACAAGACGATCACGACGCAACTTTATGCACTGTATTAGCAACTAAATGACGTGAAATGAAGAGATCAATGAACAATAAGTGCAAGCAATGAAAAAATATAGCTTGGGCATTTTTTTTATTTTTTTCTAAATTTTGTGATTAAATAAATCCAAATGTGGCAAGCTAATACTGCCGATACATGTAAAATCGCAAAGCAGGAATCAAATACTAGTCAAAATCGGATCACATAAAATAAAGGGTAAAATGGGAATTGAACAAGTAAAGTGATTCGATCATGTGAACCTTAGGTAAAATTATGGAAATTTAACAAGTCAAGGGGTTTGGTCACGTGAACTTTAGGTAAAATTAGAATAACAGCAGTACAAAGAATTTGATGTAGGACGGGAAAGAATTAATTATTGATAGAAGAGGAGGAAGAAGAAGAAGAAAGCCAAAATAAGCCAGAAGAAGAAAAGAAGAGAAGAGAGAAGAGGAGACGGGAGGAAAACGGGGCTACAAGCCACTTCAATTAATCATATTCATCAACTGTCTAATAACAATGAAAAAAAAACAATATAAATAGTAAAAACCTAACGGGATTGAGTCAATCCACTACTACAAGCCCAATATCAATAACAATAATAATAATAAAAATAAATCTCGATGTCTCGATGATGTCCGCATCAATTTGCATTCATTTTTCTGAGGTAATGGAGTCACAAGCAAGTTATAAAATCCGATCGAAGTGGCAACTTAGACTACCAGCATTAATGAGCATGATGACTGCTCTAGTCTGTACTTAAAATTTTACTGATGGAAAATGATGAACATTTGAATAAAAGTATGGCATGGACAAAATCAACCTGACTGTTTAATCACACACATTGACTTCATGTATAGCATATAAAATGAAAGGAAAAGTTCTGATGTTTATTTTATAGTTGTCTCTTTGCACCTTAAGAAATATAGGGTTGGGAGAAAAGAAGTGAAAAAAAAAGTTTCATGCGGCTAACCCCCAAGTTTATAGAGAGACTTTCTAGTGTAATTGTTGGCGACATTGCTTGATCAAAGTTTAGCTGCATATACTGATAATACAATGTCAAACCATATATTCAACCACGAAAGATTAGGATTGCTGCTGAAAGCATTCTAGTAATACAGCGAGCAACCTTTTCAAGAAGGGGAACTATCTACATTCATGTGTACCAAAGTTTAAAATGTAAAACTTTCAGTACAGTCCTATGAAAAGATATTCAACAAACATGGATAGGTGTTAAGAGACAAATAATCAAATAATTAAAAATACGATTTTGGAAGTATAAAGTTTATAAGATGCCTGAGGGATAATTGGTCAAAACGCCGTTATAGACTGCTCCAAAAAGAATTAAATTGCAAAGCTTAACAAGGCAACATACCTTAGGAATGTATTTCTGGAAATATTCTACTATAACTTTTAGCTTCCATTTTGGTTCATCAAATACCTGTAAAAAATTTCAAAACAAAATCCCAATTAGATTCACATGCCGAGTTGACATGTAAGGTTGTTACTAAAAAGAAAGCAGCAAGCACTGCACAAGATACTTGAAGAAATTTACACCTGCGTTGAGAGAGAATCGAAGAGAAACCTTAAGAAAAACCGAATATAAAGGCTTCCAAGAAGATCAAGATGCAGGAACAGTTCTTATCATGTGTTTGTTTCCATGAAATAGGACTTTTAATTTGGAATTGAAAAGGTAACAAATAGGATTAATATCATACAGTTATTAACCAATTTTCAATTCTACGTGTTGAATAAAATACAAGCGAAACATTAGTGTACACCAACTGCAGTATTTTCCTCTCAAATATATACGGTAGACAAGCCAAACTATCTAACATGATCTGGGTTTTCGTATCAAGTTCACTGCACTTAAAGGTGAAAACCATATTCGTGAGCATGATACCTANAATAAAATACAAGCGAAACATTAGTGTACACCAACTGCAGTATTTTCCTCTCAAATATATACGGTAGACAAGCCAAACTATCTAACATGATCTGGGTTTTCGTATCAAGTTCACTGCACTTAAAGGTGAAAACCATATTCGTGAGCATGATACCTATGTATATGCATAAAGAGGGAGAGACAGAGAAAGCACCTGTAAAAAGGACGAAAGGATATCGCTGTTGTAAATGAGTTCCTCTAAAATAATGTCCACCACCAGGGTCCTGCACCACATCCAGTTAAATATATATTCCTTAACTATAGTTTTAAGCAGAAAATTATGTTAAAGAGAGAGAAATTAAAAAGTACCTTACACCATCAACCCTGGTGGTAACACCCTGCAGGTCCGCCATGCTCCGTGATAAATCTAACTCCATGATCTAAATGATATAACAAGGTATGGTCAATAAAAATCTGATTACAGATATCCTCAGAAGGAAATGGCTCAAGGACTCACCATTAACATGAGCTTTTTCAGAACAGTGCATGTAGATTTTTCAAGTTCGGGTAATGCTAATACCAAAGCAGTATCAGTTTCTTCGGATAGATCCCCTGAATGTCTACTGTCGCGGCTCATTTCAGAAGACAATTCAGTCTGATCAAAAGAGAGGTCACACATGATACACAAGCAGTCCTGTATGAAGCCTTTGTAGATTATTTTTCTTGAACCCTGCAAACGAGTGGTAGAAAAAAGTCAAAGGCAGGATTAATCAGGAGAGTAATTATAACAAGGAATGGAATTAAATAATGAAATTAAATCATAGAAAATAGGAAAGGCATACCAAAAGCATATTAAGCAGTGATTCCCTCAAAAGAGTCCAGTTCATATTTTCTGCAGTGCATGCTATGAACAACTCAACCACGGATTCTAAAGGCCCATCTCAAGAAAGCATCATCAATCACACAGAAACACTTTACCTTGATATGCAGAATTACGAGGTAAAAAGTCGCCCTCAAGAATAATAATCAAATACTGCAGCAGCAACATGTTCCTCAGAAACTGCAAAGAAAACATCTCAGAGATCATAAAATGTGGTCTGAAAAAAAGATCGGGTGATAATAATGAGATGCAAGACCACCACATTTCTCTTCCAGATTATTAGCATTTAGAATTAAACAAAGAAATAGCTGTTTGGCTGGACAAGAGAGGGGATTAGTAGAATTCATATGATAATTTGCTGAACAAGGAAAAGGATAAAAATAAAAAAAGAGGGCATGTACCGTGTACGTACATATTAGCTTCAATACGCAAGTAATGGTAATGGTGGGTACATATGTTCCATTAGAGGAAAAAACATTAACATGACGGTAAATAACCTTTATTTCTACAACTTCAGATTTCCTCTCCTTCAATGCCTTCACAACTTCTTGTATAAGAGCATGGAAACTCTGAAATTGACATCAAATTTCAGTAAATGCAGAAAATGAAAGAATATTGCCACTAAAATGAACTTCATCGGTCATTATTAGTAGAACATAATGATATGAAACATTAAAACCAGCAGATTACATTATCTGCTAGCAATATGTTGCACAAAGGAAAGGGTAAGAGAAAGAAGACTTATAATTTACACACCAAGGAGTCAACTGATCCTCCCAACTGTTTATTGGCTACCGCCTTCTCATTGTAATTGTCCAACCCAAAAGAAAACGGACACCAAGCCTGCATTTGCCAGTTGAAATCAAACATTGTTCTTATATAGCAGACTGAAGTTGCAAGGTATACCAAAAATCATGGAGTCCTCAAATAGGAAGGAAACGAGTTACCTCTTGAACCACAACTAATTCGGACATATCATTTGAAGATGAAGATTCTGATTTTTCCGTTTTCGATAAGTACACTCGAGGAAAGCGCTACACATCCAAATACATTTCGTCAGAATCAAAAGCATATATTAATTATATTTAGCCCTCCATATGATATAAGATAATTACAAAACCAAGGGATCAAGTACCTTCGTCAAATCCACAAGAAGTTGATAGCTTTCCATTATTAAACCCAGGGAATCCTCATCCTTAAGAATTTGGATAACTGCTTCGAACATTATGCTGTTCAACCAGCTTTGCAATGTAAGATATTCTACTACTCACAAGCAACTTCATTTCGGCTGTAAACCCGTAAACACACATAGAAAAGGAAACTCATGTGGCAACAAATGAACCTTTTATGTTCAAAACTTCCATACAATTCCCAGACCCGTACTGAATAACATGAGCTGGAGTATTGAATACCTGGTAGGAGCAGTTTCATTGCTGGAAAGAAGAGAAGCACATCGAACAGCTTCCAGAAAAGCAAGCCCTAATGCAAAGAATTTAAATATACGCCTAGAATTAAAACTACATGGACAAAAAAAAAAACGATTGCACAAAGACAGAAAAAATGGGGGAAGAGATGTGTACAGACGGTCGTCATTGAGATGGTGAGAGATTCTGGAACTATTGAAGCCGGATGTATCAAGGATGGCCATGGTGTTCTCTTCCAATCCTCTGTTGGCAGCTCCGCCTGCTACTCTCTTCCGATTATCCATATTCTCAGTGCGAATTATTTCTTTCTTGTGAAATTCTTCTTTTTTTTCCCCGAATCTCAAAACCCTAGACAGGGGGATTGAAGAAGCAAGAGGCAATGGTTTAATTATTCCCGCCAAAGGATTTTATTAGTTGGGCCGGTCGGCCATTCTTATTAGTAGTGGCAAAAATTTTTGAAAAAAATACCGTTGCAGGGACTCGAACTTGCGTAGTTGCGAACCAACTGTTCACATATTAACCGTGGGGAAAAAGGTTTCCGACTTTCCGTTGCCGGGACTTGAACCCGGGTCTCTCGGGTGAGAGCCGAGTATCCTAACCAACTAGACTACAACGGATTTGTTAACTTAATTTCGAATTATTTAGTAAATTTCTTCAATGTTCGTCGAGGTTGAGCTCCAAAAATAACTTTCTTCACCAAAAAATAAATAGTATAATTAAAATTTTATATCATTTTTTGTTTCGATAAATCCAACTTAACATGATTTGATAGTGTAGTGATTCATTATCCATACACAAGATCTTGACTAACTCCAGTTCAAAGACTGACAACTTCGTCGTCGTTGTATCGATTTTATAGCTTAACTTTTAATTATATGATAATTAGAAGTTATTTAGGTGCATTGTGAATTTTAAGAAAACTATAGCTTATCCAGTTATCTATAAATAAACATCAATTTTAACAATCGTGATTTGAATTAGTTCTTTTTCTATCCAAGATTAATGCTCCAAAAATACAAATTGAGAAACCAAATTGTACCAAATCTGATGCATTAAAATAATTTAAAATATAATTGATTATTTTTATATGATATGGATGATATCTTCAATGTTTAATGTTCTAAAAAGTATAAAGCGTAATTATGTAGCAAGACGAAGTTTCAAGTTTTTACGAGATTAAGTGGACCTAAACGTAAGCATAAAGTGTGTTTTATATCTACACGAGAAATTAAAGAATAGTAGCCTATTTAGTTTGAATATATATATATGTATGAGAATGAAATCCTTCCCATGTTAAAAATGTTGGAATTTGGTTTAGAAAATGAAATTAAGTATGTGAAAATGACTTTTGTGTCAATTTCGATTAAATATTCGGATTTGATCCGATAGTCAAATTATGAATATAAATAGACTAACTTGTTTTACTCGTTGAGTAGATTGTCGTGGTCTCAAAATCAATTCCGGATGAATGAGAAATTGCGATCCAAAGTTGGATAGAAAAGAGGATACACGGGCTGAAAAATGATTATCTCTATCGCTCGAGCGATGGGACTGTCGCTTGAGCGAGGGGTCAGCAACGGGCTAGCAAGAAAAGCTCTTATAAAAAGGTGTCGTTGTCGCTCGAGTAAGAGGCTAGCAACAGTAAATGCTGCAACATTTGGCAAAAGTTGATGAGTTTGGGGGCACGACATTTCACTTATAACATTTCATCTTCTGTATAAATCCCTTGGACCTCCATCGTGCATCCCATATAATATTTGCATTAAACATTTCATAAATATTTTGCAAAATCATTTCCAATGTCATTCAAAAATCATTTTCTACTTATAGAGAGAAAATCCGTCGAAATTTGTGGTTTGAAGTGCTTCTACCATAAGTTGAATCTGTTGTATTTTGGGAGACAAGTGCGTGAACCGTGAGCACCGTTGCAAGATAATTTTGTCTTAAGGAAAGAGTGAAATTCACTTGCCTCGGATTATTCTTTTCTTCTTCTTCCCTTCTTGGTTTTATTTTTTGGTTTTTCCGTTTGCAGTTTACATACTACATTTCAACCCCATAATTATAGTGTTTAATCATGCTCCTATGGATTAAACTTTGATTTTTTTGGTTCTATAATTACCATTTTACCGCAGTACATAAAGCTCGCTCCAACAATCTCAAGACAAAATTGTTGTGTGTGGTTGTTTTGTGGAACAAGATCCGTAACTTTCATCTTTGGAATAGGCATAACGTGCTATTCCCTTCTTTGTTACTGCATTAAACTTCTGTTTGTGTAACAGAAATAACTACCATTGAGGCTACTTCGAGTCAAAAAAGTTCAAACAATGTGGTTCCGCCATTGGCTATACCAATTCAAAATACCGCAATCACATATGGGGAAAAATCAGAAAAGTTTAGAGGTGTTGACTTCAAGAGATGGTAACAAAAGATATTGTTTTATCTTACCACTCTAAACTTTGCAAAATTTCTAAAAGAGACTACACCAACGGCATAAGAAGCAGACAATAATCATGAATTGATTATTGCTTTAGATGCATGAAAGCATTCGGACTTTCTGTGCAAAACATATATCCTAAACGGATTGGACAACACACTATAAGGAGTGTATAGTTCGAAGAACTCGGCCAAGGAATTATGGGATTCATTGGAGAATAAATACAAGATCGAGGATGCCGGAACTAAGAAGTTCATGGTCGACGGATTTTTTTATTACAAGATAGTGGATTTCAAAACGGTGATCAGTCAAGTGCAAGAATTTCAAGTTCTATTACATGACATCCATGCTGAAAAGATGGAATTGAGCGAATACTTTCAAGTCGCTGCCATATCGAGAAGCTCACTTCTATTTGGAGAGATTTCAAAAACTATTTCAAGCATAAGCACAAGGAAATGAACTTGGAAGAATTGATTGTCCGCTCGAGGATCGAAGAAGACAATAGGAAAACCGCTCAAGTTATCAATTAATATTTTATTTTTCGAATTAGTTTTGAACGAAACATAATGGTTAGAAATAATTATTTTATATAGAGTAAAATTAGAAGAGAATATGAAAAACGATCAAAACTCGTCAATTTGATAGGTTGAGAGAACCAATCAAAATTAAACTACAATTTTTGTGATTCCTAAATAATCCAAAATCAGTGAAAAAAAATCTAGCTAGCACTAATTTTTTCAAGCCCTTGTAAGCAGTGATGCCCAAAATCCATCAAAATCGATAAAAAAAAAAAACTTCTAAGCAGTCCCTTGAGGTTAAATACAAGTGAAAGTGTAATGACACTAGGCACTAGCCTCGTGCTCAAATCTGTTATCATATGTATTGTTTGTTTTGGGAGAACATTTGCCCTCTTGTTTCTTAAAGACTTTCTATCGCATTTCTCAGTATTCCAACTCAAAATTTCTTGGAATGCGATAGAAATTCATAAGAGGGTAAGAAGGCAGATGTTCTCATAAATGGACAGTACGTAAGAAAACGACTTGAGCACGATGCCTGAATCCATATTAGAAAGCCCCCAAAAATTAGAGCCCTAAACCCACGCAATTCAAAATAAAAATGACTTTCACAAATTTCTTCCCATCTAAATGTTTGTGAAAGTGTATATAAATAGTTTAAGGAATAATCTTTGTGTACCTAACCTAAACCACTTGGTAAATGGTTAGGGTGATGTAGCATGGTCCATAATTTAATTTATGAATTAATAAAAGGATTATGCTACTTGTATATGAAAATGGTACATAATGGATTATATTAAGTGATGTGAAGAGAAAATATTTGATGAAAAAATTGACTATATTTTAAATTGGTAAATGGTAGAGTACCGTGTAGCATTATGTAATCTTTTATATAAACATTTATGCACATGTAACAAAATCCTTAATATAAATGGATAATTGATAAGTGAGTACTACTTATGAGTTCCATAAAATATGTAAAAGAAAGAAAAATGATTTAACCGTTTATAAAATTAGGCAAATACAAGCTTTCAAATTCAAAGTAAGAAAAAAAAAAAAAAAATACTTATTCTCCAATATTATTATGACGAAATTTCACTATATTTCTTCCTAAAATCTGCCAAAAAAATAGAATATTGCATTTTTTATCGCACTGAAAGTTCTTCGGATTTTGGTATTAATTTTGTCTTTGGAAGTTCATTTTTTAGGTAAATACCCATTTCATTTTGAAGCTTTTTAATTTTCTAAATTTTGATTCAAAATACTCAGTAAATAATTTTGAATTTTACATTTTTTAGGTTCTTTTTAGCTTTTGCATGCTTATTCATATTCAATGGTTGGTCACAACCCTAATAAGTCGTACCTCCACCCTCATGCATTTCGTTTACTATCATTTTAATTAAACAAAATACTAATAAGATAGATTGGAAATTTAAATTATTGTTAATAAATACTCGTGCTATATGTTTGAAATATATATATATTTTATTAGGTAAGTCTAGTGTCAACTTATCGACGTTGGAATTTGTTAGAGAATTCACTTTATTTGCACTTGAGATGGTCAAACTTATATATCCACGTGTTTTGACCATTTAAGTTTGAATTAAAATTATAACGGTCCTTCAGTGACCGTTTGTGAAAGCGCATGAAACTTCAATGATCGTTTCTGTAAGTTTTAAATTTCGGTGACCGTTTTATAATTTTTAGATAAGTCCAGTGACCGTTTGTTAAATTAACCCGTTAGTTAAAAGAATCATACGTCATAGCACTTTTTAGTTTTTTTTGGCCTGATGTGATACTTTTTAAAGACCATATTCTTTGCAATTTGGCCTTTTTAAAAGAACATTTTCCTTGAGCTTCCAAAGTCTTTACAAATCATTTTAATTGATATTTAGATTTCTCCACCTACTTTTTGTATTGGATATAATTAAAATTATACCTTTAATAGTGACATAGAATGTCACGTTTAAATTAAAAAAGCTACAGTGTGTGTAGTATGGTTATGTTTGATAACAATTTACACGTCTATATTTTTTGTCAAATGTGTTTAAAATCAATTTCTTCATCTATCATGGCGGTAAATTAGAAAAAGACAATTAATACATAGATTAAAGCGAGTAATACTCAGTGACGGATTCAAAATTTTGAGTGAGTAATGGCGATTGTTGACCGTTAACCGTCAGTCGTAATAAAATATTAAAAATTAAATATAATAATTACTTTGCTGAAACTAAACATATAAATTTATTATGTATATATATGGACAATATTCACCAAATGACATAGTGGTCATGTTTCCTATAAATAAATAAAAGAAGAGCATAGTTTTGGGGCACATCTCGCGGTTTACCAGCCTGCGTCTTGAGGGGCCAAGACGTAGACTCCAGGATTAGTCGCTTTAGGTGGACATCTGGGTATCAAAAAAAAAAAAAAAAAAGAGCATAGGTTTGAATCCTTACAATTGCATTAAAACCACTAAAACGGAATATATATTATTATGTTAGATTTAGTTTCAAAATGCAACGAGTTTCGTAATGGTCAAGTATTCAATAATCTTAAATAGGATATCAGGTTTGAATTCCTTCCCTATTGTATTAGTTTTGTTAAAAATTGTAGAACTATAAAATTATACAATAAATTGATTTGAAAGAGATTCGATCCCTGGACTTCCAATTTGTATATATAACCTCTAATCAACTGTGCTACAAGCAATGTTTGAAAATAAAATGAATCACCAGATGTATAACCTAAAACGTTTATCTACTGTTAACAAAAAAAAAAACTTGTTACCGACAAATCCAGCACGGGCTGCCGTCGGGGCTCACTGGATGTTGAGTCCGCCCCTAGTAATATTATTCATAGTGAAAACTACTGATAGTCGTCCTACGTAATATACATGATAGTTTATTATTTGATGCATAAATGTAGTAGTTTTTTGTTGACTCGTGCATCAAATAATAGTATTATTCATTAAAGGCTAATTGGCATATTACCCTTCCACCTTTTAGACTCATTGTGCAAAACTCCCCACCTTTTGGAGTTGACGAAAAACATCACCGTATGAAACTTGAAGTGTAGAAGACAACATATGGAGCGCAGAAAACCCCTAGTGTGAACTTTGAAGTGAGATCCACACCTCTATCATCCAATTCCATTAGTTTAGTCGTTAAAAATAGTAAAAATTGGCAAAATTAAAAAGGAATAATTGCAAATGTGGTCTCAAACTTTTTTTTTTTTGCAAATTACACCCAAACTTTTTATTTATATCCCCACGATTCCAAACCTTTAAAAAATCATATTCTTCCCCAATTTTGTGCCTAATTTATCCTGTTTTCAAAGAACCGATTTACATCCCGCCTCCGAAAAACTTTATTAGACCATACAGGCGTAGCTGATCCATTG
>CAIGRR010344855.1:0-10281 GCA_903798365.1 Fraxinus sp. 1973-6204 | reverse complement strand
TCTGGAGAAGCATAAAGTTGACAATCCCTTAGACCTTTGTGAATCTTTGGAGGGTAACAAAGAGGAAAAGGGACTTCTGGGAGGGTATAATGAATTGGATGTTTCGACTGCAACTACTCCTGTTTTGAGTAATGAACTTGAAAAATCCTCTTTTTCTTCAAATGCTTCTAGACCATCTGTTCCACCGGGTTTTACTAACAATATTCTGGAGAAGAATTCTGACACGGAATCTTTGGTTCCTCTCCATTTAGCAGAGGTATATTATTTTCGGTTACTCTCTATGATTGATTGCCGGATGACCACTGGCCAATTATCTACTTTAGTAATATAGCCTGTCATTTTCCCTTCTTATAATTCTTGTGGTGTCCTTGTTTGTAATATGCTGCAATCTGCCTGCCTAGTTTTCTGTACTTTGCTGAATTAATTAGTCAGTGACGAGCTTGGAAGGAAAAAACACTCCGTTTTAAGTGATTTCCTCTATTTTTGTTCATTTCTTTGTTGAGTGATAGATGGCTTTAACATCCGCTTCATTGACACATAATGCTCGAATGAGTCAATTAATTTTTGTCGTGGCTATGATTATATTCTTCTCTCTTCCCCCTTTATTTAGGGTGAGTGGTTGGGTGGGATTTGTCCTTAATGTTTTTTATTTTCCTTGTCCAAACTTGGCCTACTTTGGATACTATAGTCGTCAGTTTTTTCAACAGTTAGTTAGGCCCTCAGAAAGTAGTGGCAAACTAAAAATATTTTCTCATTATAACTCAACTATCGCAAGGAAAACTTACTCTGGAAACACAAGTTGAAGATTGGGATGCACAGTTTATGCTAAGAATGTAGATGCTAATATCAGAATATGCGTGTACCGCCATTGATAAATTTGTCAAGTGGAAGCTTTATATATCTAGCCAGGATCTTAATACTTTTATATGGTATTTTATGTTATTCAGTGATTGCTGATAAATTTATATTGGGTAACGCTGTTATAATTGTTCTGTCAGAAACTTCTCTGTCTTTGTTCTTCACATGTATCTAATTTATTTTGCTCTTACAGGTTGGGAAGCGTGTAGCAGGGGAAAGACTTCTGCATTTTAGAACCAACCCTGTCCAAAATGGTAATGTTGATGGTTTAGAGCAGCAGTTATCAAAAGAAATTAGCTCTGTTGATGGGCAAACTGAAGATAAGAATAAGTATGTACCACTTCTGAACGAGGGGAAGATTGTGAATTCACACTCAAGTTTAGGCATGCCTCACGAGAAAGTCAGCATGGAAGATCAGTGTGATCCTACTAGTTTTTCGGATGACCATGGAATTTTGTACGAGTCGGAACTTAATGCCAAAATATTGGAGGACAAAGTCGTCGGCAAGTCCGAGGGAAACTATTCATCAGTTCTGGAAAAGTTTTTTGGCAGTACACTAACGATGAAAGATGATGGGACTGTTGATTCAGCTGAGGTAGTCATAATTCTAATCACTTTTCTTTTGAACACTCTTTTACTCTGTCCAAATCCCGTCACTCTCGTTTGCTGTCTGCAGTAGCTCGTGTTTCTCAAGTTGACTTGTTCCTGTCTATGAAAAGTATAATCATGTTATAGATTGTTAGATATGCTTTCCCTCATTATTAGTGGTTGACCAGAAATTATGTCATAGTGTAGAACATGTTTCCAACTTTTGGCTCCAACTTGACTATAGTTTTTCAGATATTCTTGCTTTATCAAATTTTTGAACCAATGTGGACCAGGACCAACACTTTCTTTCTCCTTTTTATCAACAAATTGGTCTTTACGACTTCTTTTGTCACATACCTAAGCTTAAAATAAGTAAATAGTTATTTAAGTAACTTTTTGTTTCCAAACATGTTGGATGCATAGCTTTTTTCTTACTTTTAAGTAAAAAAAGTTAATTATTTTGGAAGTAACTATGAACTTATTATCAAAATAAGTAATTTACTTATTTCCTATTTTGGCCAAAGAAAAGAATTATTTACTTGTAAACTTATTCACTTGCAAAATTTACTTGAAAGTAAACTTTTTAATTTAAGTGTAGCATGCTGAAAGGATTTGAACAAACACTTCTCTGAGTTGGGTAGATAAATGTAGATTTAGTCTGTCAAGGTCTAGGGCGATTGATCTTTTAGGCCTAGCGAAATGAACAGGTGTCTCTTATCTATTTATTGACATTCATTTAGTCCAACTTACTCCTTTTCTTTTCCTTCCCATATGCATTGCTTGTGACTTCCATTACTATACTTTATATCTTGCCTTTTCCCTCTAGCATGACAATGGCAAAGTTCCCGACACATGGAGCCCAAAATCTACTCAGTCCTCAAAGTTTGCCCGATGGTTTTCTGAAGAAGGTATGGATGATGAGTATTTTGCGTTCAGTTTTGTAAGTAGCCCTAGAAAGATATAATTTACACCGTGCTGTTCCTTTGTGTTGCATTACAGAAGCTCAGTCAGTGAATGACATCTCAGCTGGAAGGCCGGATGATTTACTTGCATTAATTGTCACTAGCGATAAAGAAAGATCACAAGGTTCTGCTGCAAAATCTGAGCACTTTACACATGAGAGCTCCGAACTTTCTAGTAAGTCCTCAGTTGACATGCCCTCTGCAACTAATGGCATCTCTGAAGAGGTGTTCATCAGTAATAAAAAAGAAGTAACTTCGACTGTCCTTACATGCGAAGACCTTGAACAGTCAATGTTGTCAGAATACAGTCAAAAGAATTTAAACACAATGCAACTGTTGAAAGGCTGGAGTGCTTCCAGCTCAAATTTTGAACAGCCTGGAGAACATGATGATCATGCCTCTCAGCACCTGCTTTCATTGTTGCAAAAGGGATCAGGCCCAAATACTATGACCCTGGGCCCCATTCCTGACATTGGCTTTGGAGACAAAGTACTAGTTTCCGAAGAGCATGAAATAGGAACTGCAGTTGATGATCCTAAAGCTGAAGAGCAAACTAATAATATACATTATTCTGGAAATACTCTTACACTTGAAACGCTCTTTGGAACAGCTTTCATGAAGGAGCTCCAGTCAGTTGAAGCACCTATTTCTGTCCAAAGGGGCTCAAATGTGTCTGTGCGAGTTGCTGCTCCGGAGCCTCATGGATTATCCTTTCCAGTCATGGAAAATGGTGTTTTTTCTTCTACAATTGATGAAATTGGACTTCAAAGAACAAGTAATGAAAATAATGTTTTGAGCTCAAATCACAGAGAGCAAACCAACCTGGCCAAGTCTGGGAACTGGCTAGGATTTGATGATTCTCAAATAAATTCATCAAAGTACCCGACTGAAGTAATGGCCAAACATGGTGGCTATAGTGGGGCAGTTGAATTTCATCTGCCTGAATATGAGAGCTTAATTTCTGTTGGAGATTCTCAGAAACCCCAATTGTTGACATTGATGCCAACCGGAAATTCAAGTAAAAATGAGTTCTTGTCTTCAAACGTGCACGTTGACATAGCTGAGAATTTGGCAGCTATGGGTGCTGTCATCAAAGACAAAAGAACTATAGTAGGTTCAGAAAGTCTGCCCTTTGCACATGGTCCTTATGAACAGACAGATCCTGAGATTCCATATCGCAATATTCAGGTCCAACCATCACCTCCCCAGTTTCAGCCCCCACATACGAGTCATGTGAGCCCATTATTCCATCCATTGGATTCTCATCCTGCTCACACGAGTTCCCAGAAGAAGTTCATGGGTCCAGTGAGTATGTTCAATCATGATGCTACAGCCAATTCCCAATTTCCTGCAAAAATTATTCGCCCTCCTTTTCGTCATCCCAATGCAGGAGTTGCAGGGTACGATCTCCATGCTCACCGTTCAATGCTGCATCCTATGCCAATGCCAGGAAATCGTCCTCAGCTGTTACCTGACTTTCCAAGGGGTGCTCCTGTGCCTTATCCTGGCAATCAGACAACCAGTTTTATTCAGGACATGACCCCAATGCAAGGGTTTCCTTTTGGACCCCACCAACGCAACATTGGCGGCGTTGGGATGTCAATGCCAGGTAGAAACTTCCCCCCTTTTTTAAAGTTTTCTGTTTTCGTCCTTACGGCTTACTATAGCTGAGATATATTTACCACATTTTTTTAGATTGAACCTTTTCAATTCATATTAGGGTAAGTCAATTGCACCATAGCACATCAAATCAAAGAATACTTGTGCAGACTATAAAACTTCAAAAAATCAAAGTTCTGGATCTAATCACCTTGGAAATTGAAAAGAAAGAGAAGTAGGTCATGGGATTGTTCTTTGGTAAGTAAAAAACAAATTAAGAATAAGTATATCTAAATTTTTTTTTTTTAGTTTAATTACATATGAATAAACAGTACTGAAGTTTATCATAGACTAAAATTTATACTAAGATCATTCTATGCTGATTCCTGAGGATATAAGAACCTAGTAACCTCTTTTGGGCTGTCAAAATGCTTGCTAATTATCTTCCTGCTTTGAACTCCTTATCTCACTAATCTGCCTTTGTACAATATTTCTAATTGATGTACTTGCTTTTATCAGCCAGTTAATTAGAGCTAAACCTGTCTTAGAATACTTATAAAAATCCACATTTACATTTTGGTGTTACTTGACCCCTGTAATTATTATGTTGTCCTTATTTGGTTATTACCTTGCAGCTTTAATTGTTATAGAAGTCAACATGGGAGTACTTACATCATCTATATGATGTAATGAGAATGTATCAATATGTTCTCTAAATCCTCTGTTAAGTTAATGGCCAAAGGTGGTTATCCTGGTTCTGGAACCAAAAGGAATTAGTAGGCTTTTTGTATGCTACAGTGTGGTAGTGATGTAGGACAGGTAAGAGAGAGAGAGATGGATAGAAAGACCGAAGAAAATATGGGACAAAAACATGGAAGAATTTCAATATCACTGTAAAAATCAAATCAATTGTCTATAATAATTATATCAGAATCTTTTTCTTATTTTTATGCCTAAATTAAGTGCATATTTTGGCAAGACTTCAAAGAAATCTCCATATGTAGTCAACAAAAATCATGTACCATGGGGTAATTGGTGATTATTGCCAGCCTAAGTAATCTTCTAGTACTGACAGTCATCTAGCGTATCTAGATATTAAATATCAACAATTTGGATACTGAAGTCAACAAACTACAGACTAACGGAACTTTCACTGAAGTTATTTTTATTTATCATCTTTAGGAATCAGAAATTATTTACCAATCGAAATGGTTTTGCTTTTGGCCAACCTCTAGTGCATCGAGAGTAAAGCTTAGTTTGTTGTGGGAAGGGTTTTACTTGTACTTCCAAAGCAAACGAAATATTGAATTTCGACGAAAAGCTTATGGTAAGTGGAATAAATTTAAAGAAGTTCTGCCTTCTCAAAACATTGAACTAACAAATATCAGAAGTTCAAACTGTTATTTTGTTAATTTGTTTGATATATTAGATATTATGTATACAATTTAATCAGTCAACTGCCTTTAGATATGTATTATGGTTATCCTATGTGTCACTAGGTAGAAGACATAGCCTTTTATAGTTTGAACGACTTGGGGAAAAAAATGGAGATGTCACTGTAGCCTGTAAACAATAAATTTTGAGTGGTTATATTATAGTTGAGAAATTTATAGAAATCAAAACATTTCAAATATTGAATCACGTGTTGGGGAAATTCTAAGTACGTACTTCTAAAATCTGTTGAATTAAGCAGATAGTACTTTCCCACTTTCATATACAGTAAAATGATTGGCAATGAAAGTTGGCTACCTGATCTCAATGAATTAGAAAAATATGTTTGTTGTGTAAGAGGAAGTAGTATCTATCAGAAACCCAAATAGGATTTTTTGAATTTTATTCATTTTCTGAAAGGTTAAAGATTAAGCGCCTTTTGTGTTCTTCCATCTGGAAAATGGATCTTATTGAAAAATCCGTCACAGGTTCTTGGCCCTTCATGAAACAAGCATTTAGTGCTTATCGTTCTTGGTCTGCTTTTATGCTTGGATTCATATTTTATATTTTTGAGTTGGACACTAGTTTTGTGGTTTAACATTGTTGCGGATAACACAAGCATACAACTGCCAAAGCATGACTCCTATTCATAATTTGAGCTTGTGCATATCTCCATAATAATTGAAACAAGAAACAACTTAATCTGAGATTTGTTTTGTTTTTTTCCCCATTTCGAGTAAAAATTTACAAATGTTGTTCCCATTAATGTTCCAGCTCCTGATAATTCTTTTGGTAATCCTCCCGAGGCATTCCAAAGGCTAGTCGATATGGAACTCCAGGCAAACTCGAAGCAGATCCACCCTTTTCATGCTGCTCATAACCAAGGAGTTTATAGTCACGAACTAGACATTCGTTTCCCGAGGTGAAGGTTTGATCATGATCACTCTTAATTCACATGGACATGTGCCACCGCAAAACAGTCTCCGCATTGAAGGTTCTTGTCCTGGCATACCTGGTTGAATTATGTATTTATTATGAAATTTGCAGCAGTTTGAGACTGTTGGTTTTATATTTTCATAGGAGTCGAGGAAGCCCGAGAGTTTTCTGATAGAGCTGTAGAAGTATATTTGTTAAAGATTTCAGCTGTTTTCTCTTATATTTTCCATGTACAGTATCTTTTTCCTGAATTTTTTGTGAAAAATTGCATCAGTAGTGCAGTCCACTTTTTGGGTTTCTGATACTTGAAATGCCATCTGAACAAACTGATCCTGTGAAAACCAGTATGGTATCTGTAGGTTCAAATGCCTATTTTTGTATCTGAATTTTCAATCATTATGTCATGTGGAGTTGATCTCCTTGTCCAGTGTCGTGGATGGGACAAAGCATGTGAAAGTTCATGGCTCTATGAACCCGTAATTTTTGGGCACATCAGTCGAAATAACTCAGTCAAAAATAGAAGGAATAATGTTATTCATCTCTAGTAGGAATGATCACTGGTCTGTGTAGTTGTCTATGTAGTAGTGGGATCGTTGCTATATTATTCAGGGCCTCTTTGATATAATTTTTTTTTAAAAATGTGAATAAAAAATAGGAAAAAGTTATGAATTCACGCGCAAAAGTATAATATTGAGATTATATATGGCTGAAAATGAGTTTGGAGAAAAATAAGTTTTAAAGAATATGTACCAAAAAGTTGAGAAACATCATAAAAATAAACTTCATGGGCCATTCCATAGTTTTTTTTAAAAAAAAATCATTTTCATATAAAGAACTGACAAAATTGGTTCTAGTATGGGTGAGATTCCTCGAATAGTTTTATAAAATGCAAAGTTTTACATGGCATCAAAGATGAATCCAAGATTTGTCATCGTCCAATTATGAAAATTGTATTGAACCCTTCAATTTAAAATGAAGCTAATTTGGACATGAAGGGGTACTTAGAATATGAAAACTGAACATACAAGTTATTCTGAGGTGGTCTTCTAATTTCTAATAGGTTAAATGGCAAAATGGTTTAGAAACTCGAATAAATGGTCCGAAATCTCAACAGTGAACTTGGAACCAAAAGCAGGAAAAAAGTCTACAACAGGAACAAGATCAGGAAGTACTCGAGACTGGAAAATTACAATGTATTGGTGAATTCTACCTCAAGTACGAAAACATGGCCGCAGTTTTTATTTCAGCAGCAGGTCACTCATTTATACATCAAGTTAAGCAACAATCAATGACCTCGACAAGAAAAGAATCGAAGCCTGCTTCTCATTCATTTGTTGTTGCCTCCTCAGACGGGGTAGAACTTCCATCTACGTAAATATAGAAACGTGGTAAGATGCAAAGAAAAAAGAGTAGTAAGAGCTGCTGTTTAGGGAGAAAACTGGGGAACTGAGCCTCTCACCATCCTACCCGTGTGTGATGATTCATAAAACACAACTTAATACTTGTGAAAAGCCAATAAAACAAAAACAGTAAAAGGACAGAAAAAATTATATACATGTCTCTATAGAAGAATCTAAAGGAAAATGGCAAATCCATTAAGAAATACAATCAATGATAATACATACCTTCGCCTACAGATGGAGCATAAGGAGATTTACGGTAGCGTGTTTGCTGTTGAGTTGGCTAGAACATCAAGTGCAAAAGGAAGCAAAAGATACGTCAGCAGATGATTGTAAAAAAATGTGTGCATAAATCTACTAGCCTCCAGGATCATCAATTTTTCTTAAGAAAAATACAATGAAAAGCGATATTTTCCATCTCAGCACTCGTATATATTTAAAGTTTTAGATGTAATAAACCTTCATTACAATCCAGATAGTTTTTAAGAGGTTAATTATCCGTATCCCATATTTGGTAGAAAGAATCGGAATTGGGGAAGAAAAGCTTTAGATTCTGAATGAATATAAATCAAGGAAGCCACTCAGTTACTGAATATAATATTGAATTCAGTTAAATCATCCATTTATTCATGTGACTATAAAGCTAAATCAAAATTTTGGCTTAATATCATCGTCATCACATAAAAGATAAATCCATGTTCTAAGCTCATTCTCCCAATCAGGCACTTCTGGATTCACTAATATTTGTTATTTAGGTGAAGGGAAAAGAAATCTTTACGCAGGACATTACAGAATTCAATATAGTAAACATTGAAAAGGGGGGGGTGGGGTGGGTGGGGAATATCTCGAGCTGTGTATCAACCTTCAAACTGCAAAATGATTTACCTTCATCAAAAAATTGGATATACTAGTACTACTACATATCCTTCCTCTATTAGAATTTCATCATAGACTTCTCACCATCAGAAACACTAAGTTGCAGTTAATGTCCAACAGTAAGGTTTATTTGCATTAGAATCCTCCGTTTTGGACTCATCAGTTATGTCACTAAGCAAAGCAGCCAAACTTTCACAGCGCTAGCAACTCATCATCTGATCATTTCGAGCAAAAAATAATCTTTTGAGCAGACAAATTCTGCTTTTCCTGATTTTCTGGTTAGCCAGAGAATTAATGATACACGTTGAAAACAAATGTAGCAATTTGCAGAAGTATTTAGTTAGTTGATGGAAAAATCATGCCACATCATATAAAAGGTCATTGCACTNTTCCTGATTTTCTGGTTAGCCAGAGAATTAATGATACACGTTGAAAACAAATGTAGCAATTTGCAGAAGTATTTAGTTAGTTGATGGAAAAATCATGCCACATCATATAAAAGGTCATTGCACTCTGTCATAAGTAGCATGTACAAGGAGAGTTCACCTGTAACTTTGGTCGAAGAGCCTCAAGTGGTCCTTTGGGCTTCTCTACACCTTGCTGTCATCATACAACATTGATGGATGTTAGGTACTTTTAGAGCATGCCAGTTTTTTACTTCTGTAACCTCCATGTATGCACAAGACGGAGAAGGTGCCAACAAGAGGAAGTACCTTTCCCAAAGCCCAATCAGCAGAATCAAAGTAAGCACGTTCATGATCCTGACATCAAATGTAGACATTTGAGAAAAGGATGGAGCTGGACCTGAACGCTATTCAAGTTCTTGGCACCTGCACTTCCATTAAAAAGTAAAGTTTACTACCTTTGAAATTAGTGGCGGTTTCTTGGGCATAATTCCTCCATATTTCTTCTTAACGGCTTCTTCCTATAAAGGAAGAGGAGAAATTTCGTCTAAGAAAATGGCACATATAAATCTAGAGATACCACAAAAGTTAATGAGTTGAACAGAACCTCTTGCTGGGTTGATGGCATGGACTTTTCACTGTCCTCCATAATGACTTCTGCTTGCTCTTTGACTTCCTCTGCGCCTGACATATTGTTTCTAGAACCACCCCAGTGAACAACACCTGCAGTATTAATTTCAGAAGTGGTTGTAAAGAAGTCTCATCTTGGAAAAAGATCAGCTATTGTAGTGTCAAATAAAATTTGGAGCGATTGTTTCGGAAAAAAGGAGATAGTGATTCAATTTCTTGATTAGTAGTTTAGCACCATTCCCCAATCAAGTCAAAGACTTCTCATAAAAGTTATTTTAGCTTACCGATCTTAACTCATCCACAAAGAGCTCTTTAAAGAATATGCATTCAATGTGAATGTTTTTAATTAGAAGGTATGAGTTGGCATTTTCTATATATATCGCCCAGGTAACAGAAGTAAAAAAATGAAAAATGAATGCCATTTAATCGAAGGTACTTCTATAACTTCCTTAACCCTTGACTCCATCTTTCTTCTAAACCCCATTTTCCCAAATTTGTTAGTTCAGAAAGGCTTCCTCTTTTACAGACAAAACTTCACCTTTTGCATTCTTGCCACTCAGAAGTATTTACTTCAAAGAAATATATAATCAATTGAAC
>CAIGRR010344821.1:0-12906 GCA_903798365.1 Fraxinus sp. 1973-6204 | reverse complement strand
GGAGATGGTGGTGCTTATGTTGGTAGTAGTGGTGGTTTTCGTGTTGTTGGGGGGGTTTTGGGTGGTCTGGCTATGGCGGCGGTAGGTCGGCTGTGGCTGTGAGGATGGTGGTGGTAGGATCTCCAGGGTTGATTTGTGACCAAATATTGGTGGAGGATCGGAATGGGGATGGGGTGTTTGGTGTATGTGACCGACATTTTGGTTCATTGTGACTCATTATTAACCTGTGACCTCAAACCATTGTGGTGCGATTCTGTGGTGTTGGTGTTGGTGTTGGTGTTGGCGTTGGTGTTGGCGGAGGAGACGACGGTGGTGTTGTTGTGTTGGTGGTGGTCACAAATGATTTGTTGATTGTAACCAATAAATTGTGACTAATAAATACTGTGTGACTTACAAATTTATTAAGTTAAGACCAATAAATGTAATACGTGGCCTATAATTTGATATTTTAAAATAAGTTGTGTGACTTATAAATTTTGTGATTTGTGATCGATGAACGAACTGTTACCTATATAATTTTTTAATGTGGCCTTAAAATTTTTGAATTGTAACCAAATTGTATAGATATGTGATCGTTATAATTAATTCATTAATTCATTAATAAATTTTAATGAAAACCTGATTTTTGAAATTTAAAACCTATTTAATTTTGAAATAGTGATACCTAAAAACCTGATTTATGTATTGTTCCTTTGGACAATTATTTTGGATATGGGCTTGGGTAGTCCTGGACTATAGCCTAGTCCTGCCAGCTCCATATCTGTTCCTGCATATTATGCATGTTTACAAAGCGCAACATTTTCCTTTCAACATGTGACATTATTGACATTTGGATAGGCTGGTGCGGGATTCCACAGGTTATTTATCCAGGTTCAGTGGTTCAGTCGACTAAGGTGCTCCATTATGTGCCCGCCAATTCTATGGTTACTTCCAAATGAAGGGACTTCAAGCCCCCGAATGAAAATTGGAGCTGAATGTCGATGTTGCCCTTGCAACAAATGGTTCCAGTTATGATCTTGGAGGATTATTAGAAATTATGTAAATAGTTGAGGTCATTTTTGTCATTTCATTTTTCATTTCTTTTCTATAAATACTGTACATAATTCACGGATTGAGTAAGAGATTGGGATAACCATTTTTCCCGCCATATCGTTCTTCTTCTTCACCTTGCTCTGTCTATTATTTTCACATGGTATCAGAGCTTTGAAGCTTGTTACGATGGAGGCTCAAGTATCTTCAGTTGGAGAATTAGTTGGGGGAAGAAGTTAATTCAACTAATAGTGGATCAATTACAGATCTGAATAATCCATACTACCTGCACTATGGTGATAACACAGGTATGCAGCTAATTTCTGTTATGCTTGCGGAGGATAACTACGCGACATGGAGTCGTGCTGTTGTTATGGCTCTTAGCGTCAAAACAATGAAGGATTTATTGATGGAACCATCACTGAACCTAAATCTGATGATCCGTTTTACATAGCGCCTGGAGAAGATGTAATCATGTAGTGTCTTCGTGGATCATCAATTCCATTCCAAAGGAATTATATCCTAGTGTGATGCACAAGGATTTAGCTAGAGAGATATGGATTGAGCTGAAGGATCGTTATAACCAAGGCAATGGACCTTTAATTTATGAATTAAAGAAGTAGATTTCCACTATTTCTCAGGAGAACAGTTTAGTTAACTCTTACTTCAATCGATTCAAAGGATTATGGGAGGAACTGGATAACTATAGGCCTAATGTTTGTGGATCTGATTATAGGTAGGAGGATCAGGTTATGCAATTTCTAATGGGTTTAGATGAACACTACTCCGCAGTAAGGAGCCAGATCTTACTGATGGATCCTTTACCTCCTTTAAATAAAGTATTTGCACTAATTTTGCAAGATGAGAGGCAGAAGGAGGTTGTCACAAAATGTCAACAAAGTTTTGAAACAGCTGCATTAGCCAATAATGTTGGACAAGGATTTAATGGAGGTCAAAGGAATATCATATTTATTCAAAATCAGAGAAAAGATAAGCCTATTTGCAGTCACTGTGGTATGGCTGGACATATTAAAGCAAAGTGTTTCAAAATTGTTGGATATCCTCCTGGACACCGTTTTCCTAGAGGCAGAAATGTTGTAGCTAATGTTGTTGGACAATCTTCTGATAATGGTTTACAAAATGTGATGGAATCTCTTTCAAACCTCACAATCACTCCAGATCAATGTAAACAAGTTTTGGCAATGTTGGTGCCTCAATTGAAAGGATAGATAACCAATGTTCCTCAAGTACAAACTCAGTCAAAGTCTCAGGATACATCAAAACCTTGCTATTCTATTCCAGATGCTTTTGCATTTTTAGGTAATTACCTTCCTTCTAAAACTAAAATTGGTGCTGCAAAGTGGATCATGGATACTGGTGCTTCAGAACATATGGTATGTTCTATTTGGCATTTAACTTCTATATCTCATAAGGTTAAAGCTGCTGTTAAAATGCCTAATGGTGAAATTATTGAGGCTACACATGTTGGTGAGGTTAGATTATCAGATACATTGATTCTGACTGAAGTATTAGTGGTGCTTGGTTTCATATTCAACTTGATTTCAGCCAGTAAATTGACCCTCATACATAATTGTTTTCTGATATTTTTGCATCAATATTGCTTTGTCCAAGATCTTTTGACATGGACGATGATTGGAATGGGAAAACTTGAGGATGGACTATATGCCTTTCAAATTCCTGCTCAGAGAGTTCAAAACAAACCTTTATTCAGTTGTGCAAAATTTGAAACCAAACATACTAATGTCTCTAAAAATAGCTTTCCTATTTTTCCTAGTTCCATTTGCAATTCTGATCTAAACAATTTTCTTGTAATTCCATAAGTGATATCAATATAAATTCAGACATTGATCTATGGCATTGTCGTATGGGACACCTCCCTATTTCGAAGTTATCTGTCTTGCACAATCTATTTCCTACTATCAATTTCAATAAGCATTTACATTGTACTGTCTGTCCTATAGCCAAACAACAGTGATTATCCTTCCCAAGAAGTGAAACTAGAGCCCTTAGAAGGTTTGATATTATTCATTGCGACATATGGGGAACCTACTCAGTTCCTTTATTGGATGGCTCTCGTTTTTTCTTAACCATTGTTGATGATCATACCAGAATGACTTGGACATACTTAATGAGGGATAAGTCTCAAACCAGACATATAATTCATTCATTTTATCAAATGATTCTTACTTACTTTGATTGTAAAATAAAAATTCTCAGATCTGACAATGGATCTGAATTCCACATGGCTGATTTTTTCCAATCTAATGGGATTATCCATCAACTAAGTTGTGTAGAAACACCTCAGCAGAACGGGGTAGTAGAGAGAAAGCATCAACACCTTCTAAATGTTGCTAGAGCCATCAAATTCCAGGCTAATTTGCCTCATAAATTCTGGGGAGAAACAATTCTTGTTGCTACATATTTAATAAACAGAACTCCTACTTTGATTCTTGGAAATAAGTCACCTTATGAGATGATATATCGAGATGATATATCAAACATCACCCTCTTATTCACATCTCAAGGTATTTGGATGTCTATGCTATGCTTCCAGTATCAAAAGAAATCGTACCAAATTCGACCCTAGAGCCATTCCTTGCATCTATCTTGGTTACCCTTTTGGCTTGAAAGCATTCAAGTTATACAATTTGTTTAATAATACAGTCTTTGTTTCTGGAGATATCAAATTTCATGAAACTATATTCCCTTTCCATCATCCTAAATTCCTTGCTTCATTATCAAAATCTGATGTCTCTTTATCCTCTGGTTCATCTCTTTTTCCAGCACAGAATGATGACTTTTCATCATCTGATATATTGATTCAAGATTCTGATAATAGCAGTTCAGATGCTATTCATGCTCCTATCAATTCTAGTTCAGATGCTATTCATTCTCCTATCAATTCTTCTCATTCTCCTCATACACATGGTCATGGCTCCAGTTCTTCACATATTCTCACTCCTGAAGCTCCTATCAGACAATCAAATCAACCCAAAAGAGCTCCAGCCTATCTTCAAGATTACCATTGCAGTCTTGCCTCTCAGGTGCCTACTTTCCAATCTAAATCCATGAAGAAAGATCATTTGGCTGGCAAACAATACCCTATTGCTGAATTTCTGGATTATAGCAGGTTGTCACCTGCTCATAAAAGGTATTCTCTTGCCTTATCTACCATATCTCAGCCTAGATCATTTGAAGAGGCTGCTAAATGTCCAGAATGGTGTAAGGCTATGGAGGCTAAATATAAGGCTTTAGTGTCTAATAACACTTGGACAGTCACTCCCTTGCCTGCACACAAAAAGCTTGTTGCCTGCAAGTGGGTTTTTAAAGTTAAATTCAAATCTAATGGTACTGAGGAAAGGAAGAAGGCTAGGCTTGTTGCTAAAGGATTCACGCAACAAGCTGGACTTGACTATGAAGAGACATTCTCGCCTGTGGCTAAACTAGTTACTTTGAAGACATTAATAGTAGTGGCTGCTCATAGGTGTTGGCATCTCCATCAATTGGACATAAACAATGCCTTCCTCCATGGTGACCTTGAAAGGAACACCAGCACAGGGGTTGATGTTTGAGAGTAAATCAAACATGGTTCTTAAAGGGTTCTGCGATGCAGACTGGGCAGCATGCTCAGACACTAGAAGGTCTATAACTGGATACTGTGTTTTCCTAGGCGACTCATTGGTGTCATGGAGATCAAAGAAACAACCTATTGTTTCCAGATCATCAGCCGAGGCAGAGTACAGGTCCATGGCTACAGCTGTGTGTGAGTTAAGTTGGCTGAAAAACATACTTAATGATCTTGGTGTCAAACATGATAGAGCTGCTTTACTATTTTGTGATAGCAAGTCTGCAATTCACATTTCCAGCAACCCGATTTTCCATGAAAGAACCAAGCATATAGAAATTGATTGTCACCTTGTGAGAGACAAGGTTCAACTTGGGGAAATTAAAATGCTTCATGTTCCATCTCAGGATCAGTTGGCAGATGTTTTGACAAAGGCGTTATGAGGATTTCGTTTCAAACATTTGATAGATAAGATGAGAATTTTGAATGTTCATCTCCCATCTTAAGGGGGAGTATTAGAAATTATGTAAATAGTTGAGGTCATTTTTGTCATTTAATTTTTCATTTCTTTTCTATAAAAACTGTACATAATTCACGGATTGAGTAAGAAATTGGGATAACCATTTTTCCCGCCATATCCTTCTTCTTCTTCACCTTTCTCTGTCTATTATTTTCACAGATTTCTCCTTATCTTGCTGAGTGCAATGCCGTCCTATGATAAAGATTTGTAAAAGTCACATACTCTCCATATCTTATTCCTAGAGTATGACTTAATTAGTGCTGTGATGACAGTTAATGACCAATTCACCATGTCTAGGAGGACGGACTTCTACTTTCTATTGCTTCATTGTTGTACTATTCCTATTTATTAGAATGTTATTTTATTCTACATGAAGCGAATTCTGTGGCTTGTAGTTTTAGCTAAAGTTTTTGTGGTACTCATTTTTGATTCAGAATGGCTTAAAAAATAAAGGCAAAGAGGTTGTTTTGTTTGATTCTTAAGAAAGCTAGGTCTTCTGTCTCTCAAAACTAGAACAAGATTCGTGTAAATGTACTTAATTACTTATAATCTTGAAAAGGGAAAAAATATTGTAAAAGGTTTCAAACATAGAGGTCAATGTGCTCTGTTTGGGAATGTGTTTTGTTATTTCCATCAAAGAAAATATGTTGCACATAAAAATGGAGTTTTACAAAAACATATACTTACTTGCACATGTAAAATATACATAAAATGGATATAATTTCATTAGCTTACCTCCCTTAAACTTTTTGAAAATTTCAGAAACATCCTCTAGCTTTTTAAAAATCAGACAAATTTACTTTATTTTAAATTTTGAATAATGCATACCTCCCTTGAGGTCTATGACAAATTTAAAGACACTCCTCCCCACTTAAAAAATTACATAAACCAGCCCCATTCATTTTTTTGAATAAAGATACACCTCCCTTAATCTTTATATTTTTCACATGTTATCATATATAATAGTGGCAATACTTAAATTACTCATTTAACATCAATGTAATACCTAAAATATTTTTTTAACACTTCTAACTAAATCAACAATAAAGTATTATTTATACTACGATTCTTCTAGGGATGACAAAAAAATCTGACAAAGCTGATACCCGCGGGGCCCCTTGCAAGGATTACCCGCTTAATCTAGTATTCGAGATGGGGAAGGGGCCGAGGAATTTTGCCCCGGGACAGGTAACGGGTGCCCCGCCCCGTTTAATTTTTATTTATTTATTTATATTTTTTTAGAATTCAATACTTTAAATGGAAAATTTCATTAGTTTTAATAGAAAATGAGAGTTAAAATTATTTGTCTCAATCTAATGAATGGGGGAAATAAAATAAATTATCAAAAACTTAAAAAAAATAATAAAATTAAACAGGGCAAGTGCCTTGCCCCGCCCCGCCAACGGGGTGGGGAATTTCTTGGTGGGGCGGTGCGGGGCGGGGCGGGGCCCCACCCCGTTCCATCCCTAGATTCTTCATGTTAGGAGATAAAGATAATTACTTTGTTTTCTTAGCTATAGTTAGTTTCTTTGTTACGATTTGTAGTTATCATATTGTTGTATCAACCTCTCTATAAATATTGTTGTAAACAACATTACAAGAATAAATACAAACTCTAATTATTCACATAATATCATAACGCAATATGGTTACTCAAACAAACTTTTCTTCCTCTTCCTCCTCTTCCTTGGTCTCTCAAAATTCTACTTCTACCACACCTACCTATAACTTTACCTCCACCTCCGTTGCTCATACTTTTGCTATTGAACTCAACTTCTCCAATTGCCTTGCTTGGAAAACTCAATTTATTCATTTCTCAACTATCAAAACTTGATGCATTTTGTTGATGGCTCTACTCAACCTCCACCAAAGGAGATCTAAACACAGACTAATATATATATATATATATTCCATCATGACTTTTTAAGAAGGATCAAATGTTAATGTCTGGGCTTCTTTCATCTCTATCCAAAGGAGTGTTCTCTTATGTTGTTGGCCTGACTTCTTCGACTCAAGTTTGGAATGCTTTTGGGTCTATTTCTCAAAATAAAAAATTCAATTGCATGTAGAACTCAAGAGTTAAAGAGAAATGATCTCTTTGTTTCACATTATTTACAAAAGAGATAAAATACTTGTCGATGAATTAGGTGATGTCGGAAGATAACTATTTGTTGCTGAGTTCAATGCAATCATACACAGAAATATTGGAAGCGAATTTCACCCTATTATCACAGCCTTAAACATTGGAAAGAAACGTGTTCCTTTCCATGAACTCTATGGCCGCTAGTTGTTCATGAATTTTTGTTAGAATGTAATCATGAAAACCAAATAGTCAAGCTTGTCAAAAAGACACCACTCTTACCCATACCTAGACTTAGCAATGACCATGCATCGAACAGGAATGGTAACTTCAATAATCGTTGCAATTATCAGAATGAGGGACCTTGCCAGATATGGGGTCCTCGTAACCATACTGCTGATAGGTGTAGAAAATGATGCACTCCAAGATCATGCAACTATAATCAATATCAGAATTATTCACATCCTACTGGTCCTCAATTCTCAATTCACGTCAATCTTGCTTATTACAATGGAGCACCATATTCGGCTCAATTTGACACCAGATGCTGTAATATATCGAGAGAAGGAGAACTGAAGAAGAAGAACCTTTTAGCAGGAAAAATTGTTATCCCAATTTCATATCAAAACAGTGACCTTTGTACAATATTTATAGAAAAGGAAAACGATTGAAAAGACTAAAATAACCTCCTACTATATACAGATTTTCCAATACTCCCCATCAAGATGGGAGATGAATATCCAAAACTCCCATCTTGGTTATCAAATGTTTAAAACGAATTCCTCCTAATGGTTTTGTCAATACATCTTCCAATTGATACATGTAGCATTTTAACTTCTCCAGCTTGAACCTTATCTCTTACAAGATGACAGTCAATCTCCATATATTTTGTTCTCTCATGGAAAACAGGGTTACTGGCAATATGGATTGCTGATTTACTATCACAGAATAACATAGCTGCTTTATCATGTTTGATACCAAGATCACCAAGAATGTTTTTCAGCTAGCTTAATTCACAGAAAGCTATAGCCATGGATCTGTACTCTGCCTCTGCTGATGATCTAGAGATAGTAGGCTATTTTTTTGATCTCCAAGATACCAATGAATTACCTAGAAAGACACAATATCCAGTGATTGATCTCCGAGTATATGAGCAAACAGCCCAATCAGCATCACAAAAGCCTTTGAGAATCATGTCTGATTTTCTCTCAAATAGCAGACCCTGTGCTGGTGTCCCCTTCAAATATTAAGGCACATGATGAGTAGCTTCCAAATGTGGCTGCCTTGGTGATTAGAGAAACTGGCTAAGTACCTGCATAGCATAAGAAATATGTGGTCTGGTTATAGTTAAGTATATGATCCTTCCTATCAAACTCCTATATATTCTGGCATCTTCAATAAGTTCATCTTGATCTTTACTCAACTTTAAATTTTGTGGCGAAGGGTATTTTGCAGGCTTGGCTCCAATGTACCTTGCATCAGCCAACACATCTAAAGCATACTTCCTTTGGTTAATAGAGATTCCATTTGTTGACTTGCTATCTCAAGCCCAAGAAAATACTTCAAAACCCCCAAGTGTTTTAATCTAAATTGTTCATTCAATTATTTCTTGAATTGCTCAATGTGTGACAAATTGTTGCCTACTATGATGATATAATCCACATAAATGAGCAAAGTCGTGAATGATCCCTTTTCTTGTTTGCTGAACAAAGAATAGTCAGATTTTGACTGCTTAAACCCCCGTGAAACAATATATGAGCTGAGCTTGGTGTTCCATTGTCTAGATGTCTATTTGAGTCCATAAATAGACTTGTTCGATTTGCAGACCAATTGCACTCTCCCTACTACTCATACCCTTAGGCATCCACATGTAAACCACCTCATCAAGGTCACCATGGAGGAATGCATTGTTGATGTCTAATTGATGAAGGTGCCAACATTTATGAGCAGCAATAGCCAGTAAGGACTTCACAGTTACTAGTTTAGCAACAGGGGAGAAGGTCTCTTCATAGTCTTGTCCAGTTTGTTGCGTGGGTCCTTTTGCTACAAGCCTGGCCTTCTTCCTCTCTTTGGTCCCATCAAAATTTAGCTTAACTTTAAAAACCCACTTACGAGCCACAGGCCTTTTATGTGCAGGCAGAAGAGTAATAGTCCAATTGTTATTTGAAACCAAAGCCTGATACTCAGTTTTCATTGCCTTACACCATTCTGGACACTTAGCAGCCTCTTTATATGTTCTAGGCTCATACATTGTAGATAAGTCAAGTGAATACCTTTTGTGGGTAGGTGACAATCTGCCATAGTCCAGAAACTCGTCAATGGGATACTGCTTGCCAGCCAAGGGATCTTACTCCATGGATTTTGATTGTAAAGTAGGTATGTGAGATGCAAGATTGCAGTGATAATGTTGAAGATAGGCTGGGGATCTTTTAGGTCATTGTCTGATGGGTACAACAAAAGTTGGAGTAAGAACAGGTATCGAAGAGGACTCATGAGTATCTATTTGAGGCAAATCAGATAAATTTTGAGTTGAATTGACAGGAGAGTTGATATCAGTAGGAATAAATCCATTACCAGAACTTGGAATTGATATATCAGGTGGTGAATCATCACTTTGAATTGGAAAAAGAGATGAGTTAAATGGCAAAGAGACATCAGACTTTGACAATGAAGCTAGAAATTTGGGATGATGAAATGGAAAAATATTCTCATGGAATTTGACATCTCTAGAGGTAAAAATAGTATTGTTTATTAGATTATATAGTTTGAATGCCTTCATGTCATAAGGGTAGCCAATAAAAATACATGGAATGGCTCTAGGGTCAAACTTGGTATGGTTTCTTTTGATGCTTGAGGCGTAGCAAAGACATCTAAACACCTTGAGGTGTGAATATGCTGGTGGTGTTTTATGAAGTATCTCATAGGGTGTTTTATTTTCCAGAACCAAGGTAGGGATTCTGTTGATCAAATATGTAGCAGTAAGAATAGTTTCCCCTAGAACTTGTCAGGTAAATTGGCTTGAAATTTTATGGCTCTGGCTATGTTTAACAGATGTTGGTGCTTTCTCTCCACTACCCCGTTTTACTGAGGAGTTTCAACACAGCTTAGTTGGTGGATGATGCCATTAGATTGGAAGAAATCATTCATATGGAATTCAGATCAATTATCTGATCTAAGAATTTTTGTTTTGCAGTCAAAACGAGGAAGAATCATATGATAGAATGAGTGAATAATAGGTCTAGTTTGAGATTTATCTCTCATTAGGTATGTCCAAGTCATTCTAGTATGATCATCAACAATGGTTAGGGAAAATCTAGAGCCATCTAATGAGAGAACTAAATAAGTTCCCCATATGTCGCAATGAATAATATCAAACCTCATAGAAGCTCTAGTTTCACTTTTTCGAAATGATAATCTATGCTGTCCTATAGGACAAAAGGTACAATGTAAATTCTTGTTGAATGTGATGGTTGGAACCAAATTATGTAAAATAAACATTTTGGGAATATGAAGGTGTTCCATACGACAATGCCATAGATCAATATCAGTGTTCACATTGAGATTATTTATGGATTTACAAGAAAAATGTTTTGATTATTACATTGTAATCCAAAATCAGAATTGCTATTGGAATTAAGAAAGACAATAGAACTGTTTTCAAAAATATCAGTATGTTGAAGACCAGAATGGAGACAGCTGATTGAAGGTTTGTCATAAAGTTGTTGAGCAGAAATTTGGAAGCATACAGTCCATCTTCAAGTTTACCCACTCCAATCGTCCTCCATGTCAAAAGATCCTGGACAAAGCAATATTGATGCAAAAATATTAGGAAGCAATTATGTTGAAGTGTTAACTTGCTAGCTAAAATCAAATTAAATGTGAAACAAGGCACCACCAATACTTCTGTTAGAACCAATGTATCAAACAACCTAACTATTCCAACATGTGTAGCTTCAACAGTATCACCAACCTTAACCTTGCGATATATAGAGGTTAAATGTCAAATGGAACATACCACATGTTCTAAAGCACTAGTATCCATAATCCATTTTGTTGCACCAATTTTAGTTTTAGAACAAGAATAATTACCTCAGAAGGAAAAAGCATCTAGTACAGAATAACTAGTGGTAGGTGCATCTTAAAACTGTGACTGAGTTTGTGCTTGTAGAACATTATTTATCTGCCCTTTCAACTGAGGTACCAACATTTCCAGAACTTACATTGATCTGGAGTAATTATAAGTTTGAGAGGGATTTCATGAAACTACTCTGATTAACATCAGAGGATTGTCGAACAGCATTGGCTACTACATTTCAACTTTTAGCAAATCGATGCCCAGGAGGATATCCTACCAATTTGAAACATTTTGCCTTAAGGTGTCCAGGCAAACCACATCTCTGATTTTGAATAAATCTAACATTCCTTTGGCCTCCATTAGATTCTTGTCTAACATTATTAGCAAAGGCAGATGCCTCAAAATTCTGTTGCCTTTTTGTGACAACCTTCTTTTGCCTTTCATCTTGCAAAATCAGTGCAAAGACTTTATTTAAAGGAGGCAAAGGATCCATCAATAGGATCTGACTCCTTACTTCAAAATAGTGTTCGTCTAATCACATTAGGAATTGTATCACTTGATCTTCCTGCTTGTAATTAGATCCATTAATATTCGGCCTATAGTTATCAAGCTCCTTCCACAGTCCTTTAAATCGATTAAAGGAGGAGTTAACTGAACTATTCTCCTGTAAAATGGTAGAGATCTACTTCTTCAACTCATAAATTCGAGGCCATTACCTTGACTATAACGATCCTTCAACTCAGTCCATATCTCCCTAGCTAAATCCTTGTACATCACACTTGGATAAAACTCTTTTGGAATGGAATTAATGATCCACGAAGATACAACGTGGTTACAACTCCTCCAGACGCTATACATCGAATCATCAGGACTTGGCTCAGTTATGGTTCCGTCTATAAATCCTTCATTTTTCTTCACACTAAGAGCCATGATAACAGCACGACTCCACGTAGCATAATTGTCATCCGCAAGTACAACATATATAAGCTACATACTTGTGTTATCACCATAATAGAGGTAATATGGACTGCTTGGATCTGTGATCAAGCAACTGGTGATTGAATTGGCCTCTTCTCCAACTAAATCTCCAACTGAAGAACCTTGAGATGCCATCGCAACAAACTTCAAAGCTCTGATACTATGTAAAATATCGAGAGAATGAGAGCTAAAGAAGAAGAACATTTTGGCGGGAAAAATTGTTATCCCAATTTCATATCAAAACAGTGACCTTTGTACAATATTTATAGAAAAGGAAAATGAGTGAAAAGACTAAAATAACCTCCTACTATATACATATTTCCAATACAGGCTTGGCTCTCCCATGGTTCCCAAATACTGGTGCAATACATCATTTTGTTCCGACATTTCCAATCTCAACATGATTATTAAGGTGGTAATCAACTTCAAGTTGCTGATGGTTAAGGTTTGAATATTCATCATATTGGCTCTACTAAAATTCCCTCAAATTCTAAAATTCTTTACCTTAATAATGTTTTGCAAGTTCCTAAAATTACGAAACTGTTAGGACTGATACCACTTGTGACACCAATCACCGGATTGAGATGTTGAAGTTATATGACAAATAATAATGAAGTATTTGATCAAGAACAAAAGAA
>CAIGRR010344734.1:0-10974 GCA_903798365.1 Fraxinus sp. 1973-6204 | reverse complement strand
ATTATTTGAATCAATAATCCCTTTTCTCTTTTAGGGCCCGTGTGATAGGGATTAAAATCGGATTAAAATTGAAAAATTAGCCGTTATTGTTGACTTTTATTAGATAAGTGGGACCCAATAACGATTATATTTTCAATTTTAATTGAATTAAAATCTATACCGAACAAGCCCCTAATTCTCTTTTATATTTGTTAGTTTTTTGGGTTTGTGTCTATAATTTAATTCCCAAATTTCTCTCAAGACAGATATTTTGTTTTTCTTTTTCCGCTCAAGTAGACCACACCCACTCCACTGCTGTCTGGCAAAACCCCTTCGACCTCTCTTTATCTGGTTGTGTCTTACTGCCGTGCCAATGGCGGAAAAACTAGCTCTCCCTCTTCTCCTCCCTAGCCCGCCACCTTCAAAACCCTTCTTCCAAGAGCCCCACCCCACCCCCACTACCCCTGCACCTCCTCTCTTAACCCCTCTCCTCCATGATTACCTCCACCAACGCCAAACCACCTACACCTCCTCCATTTCTGCTGAACCCCAAAATCCCCCCTCTTTTATCCACCGTACACGCCGCCGAATTGGAAAACACCGTGACCCCAACAAGGGAAAGCCATGGTCTCACAACCGCCTTTCACCTCAAGGTGATTTCATTCTTCAATCTCTTATTGACCCACAATTCAACATTGAGAAACTCGAGGAAATATTGCTGAATTTATTTAACTTGTGTGATGAAGAAATGGGTTCTTCGGAATTGCTTATAGAAACAATTTGTTTTGATGTTTTGGGTATAATTAAGGCTCTGGGGTATTACAAGAAATACGACCTGGCTCTGAAAGTGTTTGAATGGATAAGAAATCGTCCGGATTCGGATAAGTTTGTTAATGGGTCTGTTGTAGCTGTGATTATAAGCATGTTGGGGAAAGAAGGCCAGGTTACGGCGGCTGCGTCTTTGTTTCATAATTTGCATAAAGATGGATTTGGGATTGATGTTTATGCATATACTTCCTTGATAGCAGTTTTTGCTAGCAACAGGAGGTATAGGGAGGCAGTAATGGTTTTCAAGAAAATGGAGGAAGAGGGATGCAAACCTACTTTGATTACTTACAATGTTATTTTGAATGTATATGGGAAAATGGGTATGCCTTGGAATAAGATCATGACAGTTTTCAATGGTATGAAGAGCTCGGGTGTTGTCCCGGATGCTTATACATATAATACTATTATAAGTTCTTGTCGGCGGGGGTCTTTGTATGAGGAAGCGAAAGGGATTTTTGAGGAGATGAAATCAGGGGGATATGTTCCGGATAAGGTTACATACAATGCATTGTTGGATGTTTACGGAAAGTCCAGGAGGCCTAATGAGGCCATGGATGTTTTGAGGGAGATGGAGGTTAATGGATTTTCACCCAGCATTGTGACTTACAATTCCTTGATATCTGCTCATGCTAGGGATGGTTTGTTGGAGGTAGCGATGGAGCTTAAATCTCAGATGATTGAGAAAGGAATTAAGCCCGATGTTTTTACTTATACGACTCTGTTGTCAGGATTTGAGAAAGCCGGGAAGGATGAATCTGCAATTAAGGTTTTTGAGGAAATGAGAAATGCAGGTTGTAACCCAAATATGTGTACTTTTAACGCACTAATCAAGATGTATGGCAACAGGGGGAAGTTCACAGAAATGATGAAGATATTTGATGACATAAAGGCATGTGGATGCACACCAGATATTGTTACTTGGAATACCCTTCTGGCTGTGTTTGGGCAGAATGGAATGGATACCGAAGTCTTTGGAGTATTTAGGGAAATGAAAAGATCGGGTTTTGTAGCTGAGAGAGACACTTTCAACACCTTAATCAGCGCTTACAGCAGGTGTGGATCTTTTGACCAAGCCATGGCTATTTATAAGAGAATGTTAGAAGCCGGGGTCATTCCAGACCTTTCCACTTATAATGCTGTTTTAGCAGCTCTGGCAAGGGGAGGGCTATGGGAACAGTCGGAGAAAGTGTTTGCTGAAATGAAGGATTGTCGGTGTAAACCAAATGAGCTGACTTATAGTTCCTTGCTTCATTCATATGCTAATGGGAAGCAAATCGAGAAAATACACGCTCTTTCTGAAGACATATATTCTGGCAAAATTGAACCACATGCTGTGCTTTTAAAAACTCTTGTTCTTGTATATAGTAAAATTGATCTTCTAATGGAAACAGAGCGAGCTTTCCTAGAGCTAAAAAGAAGAGGTTCCTTTCCAGATATAACTCCTCTCAATGCGATGGTTTCCATATATGGCAGGAGGCAAATGATTGACAAGGCAAATGATATTCTGAGCTTCATCGACAAGAGTGGGTTCACACCTAGTTTGACAACTTACAATAGTTTGATGTACATGTACAGCCGGTCAGGAAATTATGAAAGATCCGAAGAAATATTGAGGGATCTTTTGTCGAAAGGAATGAAGCCAGATGTCATTTCATTCAACACTGTGATATATGCTTATTGCAGAAATGGCAGAATGAAGGATGCCTCGCGAGTTCTCCAGGAAATGAGGCAATCTGGTATCGTTCCTGATGTTATCACGTACAATACTTTTGTTGCAAGTTATGCTGCTGATGCAATGTTTGTGGAGGCTGTAGATGTGATTCGATACATGATCAAGAATGGCTGCAAACCGAATGAGAGCACATACAACTCCATTGTAGATTGGTTTTGTAAGCTTAATAGGAGCGACGAAGCAATAATGTTTGTAACTAACCTTCGCAAGCTCGATCCCCATGTTTCAAAGGAGGAAGAAAACAGATTATGCGAACGATTGAGGATGAAATGACAGCAGTATTATTATACATTTTTTCTAGGAGTCATCTCCAGATTTCCGCAGCATGATCGTCAATCTTCTGTATGTAGAAGTTTTGGAGTCATGGTACTTGTTTTTGTAAACAATGGGATTGAGTCTTGACAAACGCAAAGCAGAACTGGGACAACAAAATATTAGGGTATGTACAACCACCTTTGTACCAAGTAAATATGAAGTTTTTTATAATAGTACTACAGGCATATTATTTTGCTTTGCCTCTGTTTCATTTATAATTTCAATTACGAATGATTTTGCTTGGAAGTGACTGCAATGAACCGGTCTAAACGGTTTCAGGGTTACTTTCCCTACTTTCCAATGCGCCCCGTTCTCCCTGTCTTTGACTGGGTCCCTTTTCCACTGATCCACTGGTTTAACCCGGACCCGGGTTTAGGCTGTTGGTTTTCAACCATGGTTTTTTCTGTCTATTTCTTGCAACATAATCATGGTTTGTGCATGGGAAAAATATATAATTATCATACATTCAAGCTATGCTTTTAAATTTTGATAAAATCTTTTAAAAAATCGAGTATTTAAATTGTGACATCTGATAAAATTCTGTAACCTATATTTAATCAAACATATCACGTGTTCACAATAAACACATAATTTATGGTTATAGACTCATAGTCAGGTATTAGTCACAAATCACAATAATTAATAGTTCACCAATTATTTATTAACCAAAAATCGCCCACAATGACCCAATTAATTGGTCACAATCACTTTTTATTCGACGCCTATTCTCTCTTTTACACAGACACACACAAAATTGTAGATGTTCCTCCCTTAGCTCAACCCAACAAACTCACCAAATCCGTCACCGCCACACATCAGTTGTCACCACCAAACTTAGTGTTCATCGACTACACCAACAAAAGCTGATTAGAGTAGGATTGTAGTGTGCAAGTGATCTCAACACCTCCAGATCTGCAGCCACAAATCAAGCGGTGGCGAGCTGGGGTGAAGTCATGGTGGCAAGTGACTACGAGTGGGGGCGATGGGGGTATGGAGGTCGGATTACAATGGGCAGGTAATCTCACCACCTCCAGATCTTCAACCACAAATCAAGCGGTGATGAGGTGGGTTTGTGGTGGCAAGCGACTTCGAGCTTCAATGGCGAGTGAGGTTGTGGGTGCGATGGCCGTCTATAGAGTTTAGAGAGATTATAGAGTTCTTTGAGAGAGAAAGAGAGAGAGAGAGAGAGAGATGTAGGGTTGGGTAGAGAGCAACTGATTTTTAAATGAAAAATTTTAGCACCTAATTTTTGAAATAAAAAATTACAAAACAAGTGTTGTAATACTGTAGTTTCCTCTTTGCATTCATCGAATATTGTTATAACGTATTCCTCTCAATTTTTTGTTCTTCCGTCCAAATTTGGAGAAAATAATTATATACATTTCTGATCAGAATTCTCGATGACAATACTAAATGGCAAGCACAAGACCACTTGTTACGATCCTACCTATGTATTTGATTGAACCCAGTGACAATTTTCCATTTTCATATAATCAATTTTAAAATTATCAAGATAAAACTTCATTTATTGTTGCTGTCTACCCTTTTACTAATCTCGCTATCCACAACAGTTACACTGTGAAATCAACTGAAGAAAAAAAGAACACGTGTAAATATCAACCAATTACTGCCAGTGACAGAGAAGAACACAACTCTTTTACCTATTATTAAAGTACACGTAAAAGTGAAAACTTTTCATGAGCATGGCACAGCTATTACCATCACCACATGACTATTACGCTCTTGGGAAAAAAAAATGCCACCCTAAAATTGAAGTAGCAACCTTTTGGGAATGTCACCTGAATTATGATCTGGGAAGTTTCAAAACATGAGAATCCAAATTGTGTTGCCCGCAAAAGCATAAGATAGATTAAAGATATTAAAATCCGCAGTCATTACAAGCATTTCGTTTTCAACCCTACATATGGATCAAAATCAGAACTACTCATCCATTTCAGACGATGAAAAGAGTGTTCTTCATGTAGGCATGTTGAAACTAGTCTATAGAGGAAAGCATCACTAATGTTCAATAGCTTTTTCACTTAAGAGTAATACCATCAATCGAACTTGAACCTTGTATACAAAACAATTGCTTTCCATGCATGATGTAGAGTCATTCGCCTGAATTTGAAATATGGTTATTTAAGAAAGTGAGGATTAAGCAAACCAGCAATCTGAAGGAACCCAACACGATCCCTTCCTCCAAAAATTTGCTTCAGCTTCTCATCACAGATAATGACTTTCTTATCAGCAGGATCCTAATAGTGAGGCATAAACTGTGTCAGTTTCACATCACATGTAAATACAGAGGCAAAATCATGGCGGGAATTATTTTACATATATACACAAAAGTCAGATTTCATTATATTGATTTGGGGGAGCATGCACATTATATGAGAACACTGTAGTTGATATTTCTTGCATCCACAGGAAATAAAGAGATGCATGTAAAACGAGACTATTTAGTAATGCAACATATAAGTTTTAACTAAAAAAAATCAGAAAATATTCTGGTTCAATATTTGGAAAACTAAATCAATTACCCAAACAACTCAAGCATGTTTCACCACATCCAGTATTAAAAACAACAAAAAAAACAAAAACGAAAAACCTTAAACAGTTTATTGTTTATTTTGTAGGTTACAACCAAGGAATCAAACACTGGAACTCCGGGTTCAATATTTGGAAAGCTAAATTGATGACCCCCAACAACACAAGCATGTTTCATCAAATCCAATATTTGAAAAAGAAATACTTAATGTTGATCGTTTATTTTGTAAGTGAAAACCAAGGAATCAAACACTGAAAATGTTTTTCAGCAAGTACAATACTGAGGGGGAAAAACATAAAATACACTTCCACCTTTTCTTATTCAACAAGGGGGTTGAATTTAAGGGGTTGGAAAATGCTAAGCTAAGCAATCAAAGCCTAAATGTGCGACTGTTTGAGTTTTATATATAATTGAATCGATGCTCATAGTGAATGCTAGAAAACAATTCCATAAGTATGTTTAGAAACGAAGCCCCTATTTGGTTTAGATAAAAATCAAATTTTTAGTAGATTTTGATAAAGTTGATGGAAAGTGTAGTTGGAATGTTGTGGATACCATAAATATTGTTGTTAAAATTAAGCGTTGACTTTGAATTGGGTTTTAGTACACTAAATAAGCTATTCAAAATATAAATCAAAATGGTGTTCCAAAGCTAAGGAGACTGAACTGATGCTACCATATGAAGTTTCTAATGGCAAATCTTCCTGTATTATTTTTTCAGTTGATGCACAAAACCAACTGAAAAACAAAATATTTATGGACCTAAAAACCTAACCGACTTGCATAAGGAAATAAGTGCAAGTTGATAAGTTCGAATTTGATGAGAGAAGAAAAGGGTTTAACAGAGAACAGATAGAGAAGACGAGAGAATATATGGACTGTTAATTGCTTAATTCAACAGAGAAGAAAAATAAGAGGCTTTTTGGGTTTTTAACTCTCTCCTCTTATTAACAATGCTACTGACTTTATAATAGTCTTACACACGGCTGGAAAGAATAAACTATTCTAATAATTAGGAAACAAACAACAACCCACTAAGCTAAATTTCATGGCTATATTAAAGGAACAACAAACTGACTCAACCTAGGCTAATCCATCCACGTTTTCCACTTCCAGCTCCCTCCATGTCTCCACTTTAATCTGGTGCAGTAACAAGATTGCTTGTATGGTGGCAGTGGCACGTATCACAAGTGTGCAACCAATCAGTAAAAATTGGGGAGAACAATTTTGAAATACAAAGTCAGTCATGAGGCAAAACCAAGAATCTACTAACATCAATAAAATCTACGGAAATTGTACAATTGGTCTCAAATACATGGCTCTTGTAGCACTTGACCCCAATTTCTTTTTGACATCTCCAAACTTTTAATTATGTAACGTCACTCGTCCATAAGGTTTCCGTCTATTTGATCCTTGTACATCATTTCACCCCTAGCCCCCTTTCGGATACTAATGTCATCCAAGCACTAAGCGATCATAAAATCTTCAATTCTATTCACAAACAACGGATATTACCCACATCTAACGGGGGGAACATAAAGAAAAGACAGCAGGTTAGTAGAAAACTCAAAGAGATAATGCACTAACCAGAAATTGGTTATAAAAAACAACCCAAATTTCACTTTATACCAATATACGTGAAGAAAAATTAAGCTTAGTGAACAATTTAGAGAGAGCATTATAATTTATAGGACCAAAGAAACTTGACTAAATATATCCCCAATTTTACTTAAATTTCACCTAAAAAACTTGACAGGAACAAAAATTGTATATGTACACACAAGAATTTCTATACACTCTCATAAGCAACAATATATATACCTGAAGATCGTGTTGTTTGATGTAAGCCCAAATCTCTTTGAGGGCTTGAGTGCGGGGAATCTCAGTGACGCCACCAAGGAACGCCTGCATTTCCGGCGAGACACGGCGCGGCTTTGTAATGCCTCTCGGCTCGCGCTTCTTGGTCTCGGTAGACGGCTTCGACGCGGCAGCTAAAGTCACCGTGCGCAGGTTAGAGGGAGCGAGCTTAACAGTAGCAGAAGAAAACTTCACCAACGACGCCTTTTCCCCTACTAATAAGCTCGAGGAAACACCCAAAGAAATTGCCATTGGAACTGAGCTCGGATTTGTGGAAATGGGATCTTGAACGCGAGTTTGTGCGAGAAGATAAGAGTGTAAGGGTTTTTGTGTGTACGTGTGTGAGACTTCGTGAGATAGAGACTGAAACCCGCCTTGCTCGTGTTCCCATTTTCCACGAGAAATTTTGTAGACAATATAAAAAGAACAAGAAAAACAAAAATAAAAACTTTTTTCATTAATGGCTAAATTCTACGTTCACTCCCCAACCTTTCACCCATGTTACGATTTTGCTCTCTTCTTTTTTTTTTTTGTCAGAATATTAACCTCAATTTTCATTAATTCACGGATTTCGTCCTAACTGGCTGATTCCGTCGGTTTCTGCCATTAACTGACGCAATTATGGTACACACATTATTTCATCGAAGAGCAAAAATGTAAAAATGTGCATTATTCCCTCCATTCAGAACACGTGGATTCACATGTTTGCAGATGCGGAAAACGTTTGGAACTCAAGATCGAATGTGAATAGAAACCAACTCCGACATAAAATTTTCGTCTTTGAAAGGAAAAAAAATGCTTGCCATTGCTTCATGGATATGACCCACTAATATTGTGCGATGATCTAAGCAAATTATACCTTAGTTATTGAGTTTGTGCGTTTTGTTGCTGAATAGTAATTAAATCTACAATATATCACTGAATAATCAAACAAAATCTAAACTATTTGAATCAAAATTCAAAAATTAATAACCTTCAGATTTGCATTTTGAGAAGAAAATATACAAAATCTTTTCAAAAATGGAGTTGAAGGAGCCGTTGATTTTGTAGCAATGATTTGTGGAGAGAATTTCGATTTTTGTTAATTGTTTAGGTGGTTAAATTGCGATTTTCGTCTCTATCTTCGCTGTTGTTTTGAGAATTTTGAATTTTAACTTATTTAGCTCATGTTTAGAGATTAAATTCATATTTTAATAAAAATTGATGAAATGTGTGACTGAAAAGTTGTGAGTCCCATGAAATATGTTGATGAAATTTATATTTGACTTTGACTTGAATTAATGTGTAAAACATTAATATTTATATTTTAGCCCCATATTTATACTAAGCCCATATTTGGCTCTCTTTATTTTAAAATTATTTATTTTTCATATTCATTTTCAACAATGCGTTTACACAGTAAAATATTTTACACGTAAATTCAAAAGATTTTTCTACTTTTTAATCACACATTCTTTAAAAAAATCACTATTTAAATATCAATTTCTCTTGACCATCAAACGAGGGCTAAATTTTCGAAGTTATAGTAATTTTAAGGATATTTTCATAAGTTGCCCTTTACCCAAAGGCCCTATGGGCTACACTCGTAGTCGTTTAGTGTAAATTACACCAAACCTTACTTTTGAAAATCAAAATAATAAAATGAGATATGAGGTTTAACTTTTCAAAAATCAGATATTTTATATTAATATATATTATACATTAATTATATAATTTTCATTCCTACCCTGATTAATTTCCTCCAAAACCGTCTCTTCTTCTCTCTCTCCTCAGCCTTCATCCTCCTCTCCATTTCCCTCTCTCTTCATTGCACTCACGCCCTCGTCCAGCACCAGAACCACCGCTAATTCAACAGCGGCAAGGCGAGCATCGTTGTGAGTCACACAGCGGCGCAGAGATCAACTGCTAAGAGTCGCACGGTTTTAGATCCAAAAGTGTTAAAGAAGAAAACTAAACTTGAAGAAATGGGTTGTTGAATTAAGCTGGAAGATTACATGAGCGATGGGCTTCCAATTTAATACCTTTTGCCATTGATTTTCTGGCTTTGATTTTTTTTTGATTTTGAGGATTACACAAGTGCTAGACTTCCAATTATAATACCATTGCCATTGATTTTCTGGGCTTCTGATTGTTATATTTTTTGAGGTTTTTGTTGGTGATTGGTGGTCAAAATTAAAATCATCGCTTCTATCTCTATTTTGTTGTTGAAGTGGTGATGGGGTCGATTGTGGTAAACTGGTGGCGATTTGCAAATAGTGATGGCGTTGTTGGCAATAGTCACATATTCATAGAGTGTACAATATGACATGTAACCTGTGCAGTGTGATTGTGAACATAAATCAATTATCCGTGACCAATTTTATTTAATCTGTAACATGTGAACATTGATCTGTGACGTTCACGATGACCTGTGGCATATGAACTATAACATGTCATATGTCTTTTGTGCACTTGTCACAGGTCACAGGTTATAATTAACAAGTTAAATGTTACAATTCACAGGCCCAGATTATCATTCACACGTCTTAACGTATAGGTCACATATCAATACTAAAGGTCACAAATCAGATGTCACATGTCTTTATACACTAATAACCGGTCACATATTCAAGTTCACAGGTCACAATTCATATGTTATAGGTCGTGCACTTGTCACAGGTCACAGATCACAGGTTATAGTTAACAAGTCATATATTATAGCCAGATTATCATTCACATGTCATAATGTATAGGTCAAATATTAATGTCAACATATAACATATCAATATTAAATGGTCACAAATCAAATGTCACATGTCTTTGTACACTAATAACCGGTCACAGATTCAAGTTTACAGGTCATATGTAACAATTCGAATGTTATAGATCATTTTGCATGGGTAACAAATTAATGTCTACAAGTCACAGATCTAAAGAGAATTGGTCAAGGTCATTGGATCAATAGCATAAGTAACAAATCAATGTCCAAAGGTCACAAATTTAAGAGAACTAGTACCAGGTCATTAGATCAACATCACAGGTAACAATTTACAAGTAGTTAAAATCACACCGCCAAAAATTTACGAAATTTAAAATAATCTGATAATAAATCAAACATTTGAACCAAATTTACACTCCATCGACATCGATCGATTGTTCAAATTGAAGCTCAATGAGATAATATGCCAAAAATTCTACTCACTGTGACTAATATTCTACATTTGTAATAGGATTTTTTGTATTTTCGTCAATATACCAGATTCTGGGGACGGTAGATAATATTACGATACAATTCTATGAATTTATCTTTCTAGGGAGGTGAAATTTGTATTTTAGGGAGCCCAATTTCATAGGTAAGTGGAAGCTTGATTCCAGGAAAATTGAATATTAACAGAATCAGTTATACATACATAAACATCTGATTTTTGAAATTAAAAACCTCTCATCTGAGAAGTGAAGTCGAGCAAACTTAATATCTGGGTTATGAATTTTCCCCAGTGGTTTATGCTTGAATGAGACCAAGCAAGGTTCAGTATGTGCACTAAAGCCCATTAAAACCTTGCCTAATAATGGCCTCATAAGTGTCAATAATCTGATTTAAATGTTTCATTAGCCACTGAACTTTGGGATACGTCACGACTTACTCACCGAACTTTTCTAATTGTCTCGGTGGCCACTGAACTTCACTACGTCAAACTCCATCACTCACCCACTTAAAACCATCAACAAACGC
>CAIGRR010344596.1:0-11151 GCA_903798365.1 Fraxinus sp. 1973-6204 | reverse complement strand
TCACTAAGAGGGAAACCCAACAAATTGGTTATACTAGCAATAATTCAATGTCAATGCCTTATCTCATACCAATTATTTGGATAAAAGGGTTCGAGTTTCTTAACAAAAAATTTGATTTCTTTATGCAGATTTTTGCTATATAGAAGAAATAGATGGTCCGCTTAAAGATTATTGTGACGAGAATAATACAGAATATCCATGTGCCCCCGGCAAGGGTTATTATGGGCGCGGTCCTATACAACTGTCGTGGAATTACAACTACGGACCAGCAGGGAATAGCATAGGTTTTGATGGTTTGAACGATCCAGATATCGTAGCTACAGATCGTATAGTGTCATTTAGGACTGCTCTCTGGTTTTGGATGAACAATTGTCACTATGGTATAACTACGGGTCAAGGTTTTGGAGCTACTATTCGGGCTATTAATGGCGGGGAATGCAATGGTGGTAATCCGAGCGCGGTTAATGCTCGAGTTGGGTATTACAGAGATTACTGCAATCAATTTCAAGTTGATCTTGGCAATAATTTGACGTGCTAATTTGTAAAGCCTTTAAGGCCATATCATCTATTGCAATACTTCAAATAAATGTACAAGCAGTTTATTTGCTTGAACTTTTATAAATTCAAATAAATGTAGCTGCTTGTACTTCTATAAAATCAAATAAATGTACAGGCAGTTTATTTACTTGTACTTTATTCTCTTTAGATTTACATTGCTGTTTCGATGAAACGAAAGGCAACTCAACTTGTAAGTTACAAAATGTGATATATGGCATGTATGGGTGATTGAGAAGTTATTAGGAGCCTGTTTGGTAGAGATTAAAATCGGATTAAAATTAAAAAACTTATCGTTATTATTGACTTTTATTAGACGGATGAGACCCAATAACGACTATATTTTCAATTTTAATTGTTACCAAACATGCTCTAGGTCTATTAGCAACCTCTTAGCTTTAACAGGGACTCAACTGCGAAAAAAAAGACTTCTCGACTCTTCTTTCTATGAAAGTCTAGTCCTGTGAAAAAGGTTAGGCTAGAATATACTATTACAATTTAAATAACAATATCTAGAAATTATTATTAATGAAAAGTCGAGTTTGAGACACTTTAGAGTTTTCTATAAAGTTTAGGGACTGCAATGAGAATTATGAAAAACTTTTAAGATCCATATTTTGAAGTCTTGAGAATGTTGCAACGATGATTTACAGTTAGAAAAGTGGTTTGAAGAGCTTAATACCTAATATTGGGCCTTTATACAGAAAGTGTAAAGTTTAGGGACTAAATTACAAAATATTGGAAGACACAATTTTTTAGATGAGAGGTCACGAATTAAAGTTTATGAAGTGATTAGATTGATCATTAGATGCTGAGGACTCAATTTAAGCGTTTTTTATATGCCTCCGATTAAGGTACACTTTTGTTAATTACTCACTTTAATACTATGATAATTGTTCATTTTTTAATGAATTATTTAAAGCTTCATGGATGAACTATCCTTTTTTCAATTGAATGGTCTTATTAAGACAACAAAATATGCTTAGTCATATCTAGTCGGTAATTATATTCGTTATGAGTCATTTTGGTCTAAAAACGTTAATCATGTTGAATTTGGTGGTGGAGCCGTAGTGTGATCAACGTGTGATGACTATATGATATTTCTCTTCTTATTGGGGCTTGAATACATTTCACCTCCTAGTAGGCAAGTGCCAAGGATGTTTTGTAATATCATTTTCTTTTACGAGTAGCTAGTTTTGGATGTCCACGTGGCATAGTTTGATGCTCGTCTTACTATTGTAATAAAATCCTACTAATCGTTTTTCTTTGTTATATATCATTATGCTTCTATTTAGGTTGCTATACTGTCCAAGGCATGTGATACATTTCTAGACCCTATGTCTATAAATGCCAGTAAAGTCGTGTTGCTATGAACAAATCTCAAGCTACACGGGACAATCCTGGGTTTAAATAGTTGGAGTTGGAGATACCTTGAATGTTAATGGCGCAAAGTTAAGCCAAAAACTTCAAGAGTCTACACAGGGAGATATAGATATTGATTGAAAACACCAAAGCTACCACGGAATGTTTTGATGCCTCTTTTTCTTCAATGGATGGAAAGTCAATGCTACGCATCCCATGGGATTCACCGGCCAACGGTGGTTTTTCACCCTAGCTTTTCATTAGAAGAACTCCAAAAACAGATCTCTCAAACAATATCCACGTTTCTCCTTTTTCAAGCCCATGTCCACGCCACGAACAATGACATCATAGTCCTTGCATTTGGTCTCAACTAGTCTCTCGGCATCTCCCTTTCTAGTGAAGGGTAGTCTAAATGGAGTCGACAGGAAGATTGGGAGAATGAACAATGATAGACGTACAGGGGGGTGGGGGGTGGGTGCACTACCGGGCTACTAATAGAGGGGGGTGGGGGTGTATTTTTTTTCCTTTTTTTAAAAAACATGTGGGGCCCGTCAGTGTGAGTAACCTGGCAAACCCCTGTGACTTTTGCTCATGTACTTGAAGCAAAAGTCTTGGGAGAATGGGAAGGAGATAGGCTACACCAATGCCTAAATGGGTCGGTTTGATTTTAAGTTTATTTTTTTATTAGTGAAAATGAGTAATTCCAAGTATACATTCCCTTTAGTGGAAATTAAATCCTAGCATGGTTTTAAAGATCGTTATTCTTAAATCAGGATTGGAGTTTAATTAAGGCAAAATCAATTATTTAATCAAAATTAAACTCTCTCTCTCTCTCTCTCTCTCTCTCCAACTACAACACCAGTCTTCTACCCTTCGTCTGCTGCGCTGGAGACACCGTCCAATGCCGCGAGTAGAGGTGGCGCCAACATCACACAGAGACGATCAGCAAGCGCCGCTACATTGAGCGCTTAGATCGACAACCAGAAATTGATGATAACTTTTTTTCCACAACACAATCTCCACCTTATGTCTTGATTTTATATTATTTTCACCTCAAACTCCGTTTCTTGCATTTTACTTCTACTACAACTCTACTATTAGGGTTTGGACGTTCCCTATTTGTTCCCTATATATAGTTGACTTATTATTATAATTTAGTAAGAAGTTAGAAATGTTGTAAACACAAATCTTAGTATTCTTTCTACATCTTATAATAAAATATTCATTCTCTGCAAATTATTTTACTATTGTGTTCTTGTGATCAATTATTTCATATTGTGACTATAATTTCTTATTTTTTCCAACATAGTGGTATCGGATTAATTCTGTATCATCTTCGCTTTTAAACACAAACTGGTATCAGAGCTTTTGTGTTGAAATTCTTGCGAAGATCAAAGTTTTGATCAAGTTAATGGCTCAACTTGATTTTTCATGATACCACCAATGAAGCATGATATTTCTCTATTAGATCATAATACAAGATTCTCTTTGTGGCGGATAAAGATGTGAGCAGTACTCACTCAGGTGGATTAAAACGTGTTGTTGGGATTTGATAAGATGTCTACAACTTCGACTCTAGAAAAGAAACAACGAAGGGATCAAAAGGCCTTATCTCAAATATATATTCATCATTCTAATCATATTCTTCACGATGTTTTGAAGAAGAAGTTAGTCGATGCATTATGGTTAAAATCGGAGCAATTATATATGACGAAAAGTCTTATTAGCAAATTGCATCTGAAACAACGTATATATTATCATCGTATGACACAAGGTACATCTCTTCAGTGTCACCTAGCTGCTTTTAAGAAATTCATCTCTGATTAGGAGGCCTTGGATGTCAAATATGATAAAGAAGATTTGAAATTGATTTTAATGTATTCATCGTCCGCTTCATACATGTCTTTTAGAGATACGATTTTGTATAGTCGTGATACTCTCACCATCGAACAAGTCTGACTCTCTATTTTCAAAGGAGAAGATGAAATATCTTGTAGCATTTGAGGGTCATGGAGATGACCTCATTATTGATGGTGATCGTTCAATTGGCAAGTCAAAATCTAACTTCAAATTTCATAACTATTGCAAGAAAAATAGGCATTTGATAAACGACTATTATAAGTTAAAGAAAAAAACAAAATTGACTAAACAATCAGAAACTTCAAGAAAAGCAAGTATTGCATAAAATTCTTATAGTGATGAAGAACTTTTACTTATGTCTGACTATAACTCCAAACCTAGCGATGTTTAAATTTTTAATACATCTTGCACTTTTAATAGACTCCTAATGGGGAATTTTCAACATATGAAAAAGTTACAAAATGTGTTGTCATGACTGATAATAATACACCTTGTCGAATAACCAATATTAGCTAGTTCAGAATAAAGATGTTTGATGAGACGATTAGAGTACTTGATGCAGTGAAACATGCTCCAAATTTGAAGAGAAATATTATCTCCTTAAATACTCGTGATTCAAAAGGGGTACATGTATACCATTGAAGGGTGGAGTCTTGAAAATTAGTAAAGGAGCCTGTGTTTTGCTAAAAGGACGTAAAAAATCCTATTTATATATCATGCAGTGTTATACAAAATCTTTGAGCAATCATCATATTTTAAGAACTCAACTGAATTAGTGTTGGATTATGTACCGGTGGAGTCTAATTTGGGATTTTCTTTAAAGAATACATTTCGGTTGAATTTAAAAGTTATGGGTAAATCCGTATTGCCACCATCATCGGTGGTATCATTGTATTCAATTTCTAGTAATAGACTAATTTTTGGCCATAAGACTTCACATAGTTATAATTATGTTGATTTAGTTGATGGTTTAAATACGGTTAAGGGTGTTGTTTCTAACCAAGGTCCTCCTTTTAATGCATTCAGTTGTGATTTTCTTACTGTGCTTGTTTCATCATTATTTGGTGGTCTTTAGATTACTTTTTCCCCTAGTTAGGATAGTAGAGGTAGAGAATAATTTCAGTTGAAATTTTTTTGTAGAGAATTTTGTTTGTGTTTTTTATCGAAAAGATCAAGTTTATTCCTTGCAGTGAAATTTGTTTTCGGTAGAGATTTTTTTTTAAGTTTTGTTCATTCGATGAAAGTCGTATCAAGGTGGAGATTGCTAGAATTTGGGTGTAACTGAAATTCTTTGTTTAAAATAATTTGGAATTTCAATTAAAGTGAACATTAAGAAGAATTCTATTTGAAATGCTATTGTGAAATTCTATTCGAGTTTACTTGGCGAATTATAGTTAAAGTCCTATTTTGAAGTCAATTGGGAGTTGAAATTTGTATTGGACTTAATGGGGACATTGGGATGAATAAAATCATTTTTTGAAGTAAAGGACCAAAAAGTGGGCGCCTCGGTGCCAATATCGCAGCGCCATGAAGTTTTGGCCTAGGGTTGCGGCGTCACTTAGCTATTTTTACCCTACTCGATTTTTTGTTCTCTACTCCATTTATTACATTATACTTCAACTACAACTCTACTATTAAAATTTGGACGTCATCTATTTGTTCCCCACATACAGTTGGCTTTTCATTATGATTCAATAAGAAATTAGAAACATTGTAAATACAAAAATTTATATTCTCTCTCCATTTTATAATAAAATTTCAATTCTCTGCAAATTATTTTGTCATCTTCTTGTGATCAATTATTTCATATTGTGGTTATAATATCTTATTTTTTCCAACAAAATGGTATCGAATTAATCTGGTATCATCTCCGCTTTTCAAAAATATACATATAAGTTCGAATGAAAAATATTAGAAACCTGAAGTTAGTACAATACAGGACACGAACAAATCGGGAATTAACACAGTATGATACAACACAACACTCGAAATTCAAGTAAAAAAACAATGTTTGACAATAGAGCGTGACAACAATGGGCATTAATTTTTAAATTAATAATACTAAAAAGAGAGATTTCAATCAAGTTTGATATCAGGTACATGTCGCACTTTGTAAAGATCGTCACCTTCATCACCATCAACTGCTCTAAGTCGATCCTTAAAATCGTCGGACATCCACCGAATATTCAGTTTTTGCAGTGTAGTAATGAATNCAATGGGCATTTTTAAATTAATAATACCGAAAAGAGAGATTTCAATCAAGTTTGATATCAGGTACATGTCGAACTTTGTAAAGATCGTCACCTTCATCACCATCAACTGCTCTAAGTCGATCCTTAAAATCGTCGGACATCCACCGAATATTCAGTTTTTGCAGTGTAGTAATGAATTTAAGCCCATCAGGGAGCATTTCCAAATTTTCACAACGAGCAATTACCAGACGAGAGAGTTTTGGCATGGCTCCTGCATCAATCCTCCATCTCTTCAAGTTTGACAAACCCCACAGTTTCAGATACAAAAGTCTCGGGAACCCATTAACCGAGCATGCCATTTCTTCTCCCACAAAAGTCGAGTTGTATAATGTTAAGCTACTTAATTTTGGTAGCTTTTCTAGTGTTGCCATGGGATCTTCCTCGAGTAAAGATGCCTTGAAGGCTATTTTAGCAATGCTTGATGAGAAGTGGTAAAATTCTGGTAACATACCAATACGCCCCTCGATGGATAACTTGTAAAGACGGTGACACCCAAGTAATGTCTTCAAAAGACTTAACTCGGCATCTGAGCAGAACTGTGGACAAGAAATGGAAAGGGACGACCTTCTAAGATGATTCTGCGTGAAGCTTATGTATTTGAGGATGTTTGGCAGGTCATCGAGTTTATCCTTTATCGATGCTCTTAGTTTCCGAAGATTAGTCAGAGTGTCCAGATCTTTCACATCGCATAAGCTTGTATTGAAGTTCACTAAAGTCTCTAGCTCACTTAACCCGTCCAGCCTTAATTTTGAACCATCTTCAGTATGAAAGCTTTTAGGAAGATATAGATGTCGTAATCTTCCCATTTTCCAGATGATATTTGGGATTTGCAATGAATTATCGACTTCCAAATCAAGTGTTTGCAAGTACACCAATTTGCTTAATGATGACGGCAACTTCTTGAATTGAGAATAGCTCAAACTCAGGTACTTCAGGTGGATCAAGCCTCCAATCGATTTAGGCAACTCATCGGCAGATTGAAATCCTTGAAGATATAAAACTCTGAGCAATTTGAAGCTACTGAGATGGAATTTCATTTGTAGCAAAACATCTTCCCTACAATCATTAGCGTAAAAGAAAGCCGATCTGATGTGACGATTTTCACTACAAGTAACAGCATCCTGCGTAACATTGGAATCTAAATAAATGGAAATTCTTCGAGTTCTACAGCTCAATGATAATGAATCCATCGGTCTCCTATCACGTCTAAAATCAATGGCTTTGGTGAAGTTTTCGTCTTTAGCTTTAGACAAACAAAGATCCCTCATAAGATCATGAAGGCGGCAGTTTTTGAAACCACCAGCTGTTTCTTTTACATTGACTTGGACCATGCACCTTTGTGCCAGTTCAGCCAAGTAGCGTTCGGCTACATCCATCATTGTTTCTTCTTCAGCTCGTTCTTCCTGTGATATGATGCCTTCGGCTAGCCAGAATTGGTACAATTTCTCGGCTTCTATCTCAAAATCCTCGGGAAAATTGGCCAGAGAAAGAAAGCACTGCTTGAACTGATAAGGAAGGTCATGATAACTGAATGCAAAAACATCATTTACTGCTTGCTGTTGTCCATGACCTCTGCCCCGAGTCAAATACCATTTGTTCTCGTGTACCGTTTGCCAATCTCTAATGCTGTGTTTTGTTACGAGAAGTCCACCAAGTACCAAAATGGCTAATGGCAAACCACAACACCGTGCAACCATCTCCTTTCCTAATGTCTCCATCTCAGGTTCAATCGCATATTCTACAAAGTAAGAACAACAAAATCAGTATCTTCATCTTTAGTATATTTGCGCATGACTTGACTTTTCTACTCAATTAAAGGTAGCCTGGTTCAAATAATGGGAATCAAGCTGCCAACCCCTCCTTACAGCAGTATGTTATGGATGAAGGCCAATTAGAGAATCAAATGTTTTGAATAAGCACACAAGGGAACCAAAATACATAACTACAGGAAGACAAGTAGATTCCCTGACACAGGAAGAATTCTGCTGTTCTTAGAAGCAACTCAGAGAAATTTGAAGATTAAAGATCATAAAGCTTGTCCCAAATGTTCAACTAGGGAAAAGCTAGCAGATATTGTAGCCAAACATTAGCAGTACAATCTGCAGCAGCAAATCAATAAAACTGAATCGACGCTGAAATCAAACACAATCCTTAATTATTTAAACTGAACTAGAGCTATTGTAAACACGAGACTTGTAAGGACTCATTGATTCCCACGTCACAAATTAAGGTTCAACTTGTCGACTTTTAAACACATTGGAAACCCCATCGTTACAAGCTAATTTAAAGGATGAGCTATATCCAGTGTGCTTGTAACGAAGGTATCAGAGTAGATAGCCTTCCAAAGGTAGTCCTAGCCCTTGCCATGGACAGGAGTGATGCAGAGAAAGCTAAATGGTTCATGAAGTTACTCGGTCAGATATCAGTTCTGAAAAGACAGGTGGATCATAACGACTTTATTGAGTACAACATCAATAAGTTAAATATTAGCTTGAGGGCTTAGCACTTCGAATAAAACTCGCCCTTGATTCAATGGTACGCTAATAATCAGTTCTCAAAAGACGGGTGGATCATAGCGTCTTATTGAGTTCGACACCTCTAAGTTAAAGATTAGCTTGAGAAGTATCACTTAAGAGTAATACTAACCCTTGATTCAAGTGTGCCCAATATGCTAATAACCCCACATGGAACTCAGGAGCAGTCGTTACAAAGATATGCATCCCAATTGTAAAGTTGATAAAAGAGTTAAAACACCAACAACAAAATTAATGGATCAAAGTTGTAAACAAAACAACAAACAACTACCTACAAAGGAAAAATAAAGATAAAAATTACCGGGAATATCTTGTCTTCTGGGAAATGCCTTCCTCCTCAGCAATTCCCAACTCTCCTCGTTGCTTAAACACCTGGGTTCATAACGAAATCCAATCGGATACACATGAGAAGCAACTTCTCCATTCCGAGTTGTGAGCAATATTTTGCTACCTGCACCATTCCTCGTATTCGGAAAAGCTGGTGTAAGGCTATCCCAAGCTTGAATCGACCAAATATCATCAAGAACAACCAGACACCTCTTCTTCAGCTGCACATCATGCAATCCCTTTACCAATTCCTCATCCCTCATATCCAAAATCTCATCCCTTTTCTCAGGAATCAATTTTAATAAAATCCCTTGTAAAATATCCTTTTTGTCCCATTGCTGGGATACACAAGTCCAAGCAAATCCATCGAAATGGCGCCTTACATCTCTATTGCTATACACTTTTCTAGCAATTGTTGTCTTCCCCAAACCCCCCATTCCATAAATTGAAATAACCCTATCCTTTTTTTCGTCAATCAAATGTTCAACCAACATTTCAACTTCTCCCTGTAATCCCACAAAATCTTCCTCAACAACGTGGGAATAAGACCGCGTCAGATCCCGAGTTCTTGCATCACCAAAACCCGGATTTTCTCCTTGATTATTTATGGGTTGTATTCCAAAAGTCTGTAAACTCATAGTGAGATCACTAATCTTGTGCTTAATATCTGAAATCTGAGTACCCACCTTGAAAGTTGTAATAACTTCTCTAAAAAAACAACCTATTTTTTTGAACAAGTTTCTCGAATTTCTGTACCTTCTGGCTGCAATTTTGGCAGCAACAAATACAAGGATATTATCCTCTATATCATAAGATGCTTCTCGAACTTCTGCAACCCAACTGCGGAGACGTTCATCTGCATCTTGTTTTGCTTGCTTTGCATCTGCATCTTTCAAGAAAGACTTCATCAGTTGAAGCTGTTGCTGGATTTGCTCGACTTGGGATCTCACTCCGCAGTAGAATTTAACTTCTTCAACAAGTAGATTACGAATGGTTTCAAGTGTAATGGAGACTACAGGCTCAGCCATTTCAGCTTTGAGAGTTGATGAGTGAAAGAGAAATGCAGAAGATGATTGATTATTCGAATCTCTCTCAGATTCTACTCTGCTTTATAGCAGTATCGTATTCTGGGAGCAATAATGCCATTGACTGGTAAGAACTGGCCATGTGCACTATTTTCAGCTTCATAAAAATAAGTAATTACAAAATTAACTTTCTACTAGTTTGATTACGGACAGAACCAAATGTTTCGTTAAGTACTTAAGTTCAAAAGAGTTACCTTAGCGGCTTAGCCCCAGTTTGATAAAGCTTCGCAAGATTATAAGTTGGTAAGTTGTAAGAATTCTATGGTTAGAAAGTGAATAAAATATTATAAGTAAAATTAAATATGTGATTAAAAATTAAATTTGATCAAAATCAGAAAAAAGCTTTGTCAAACGGGGCTTAAAGGCTAAATTATTGTTTTAATTAAAATAATTTACTTTTTATTATAAAATGACTTCGATATTTGGGTCAAGCCAAAAGATATTAGAGAGGAACTTTCCTATTCTTTTCCATGAATTTTTATACAAAAGAAAATGAGCAACCCAACTTTGACCAAGAAAGAGAGGGAGAAAAGTCCAAACATTTGGGTCCCACTTAACACGTTTTACGAGAAAAATTAGACAATCATGCTACGTGTACATTTCTTTTACATCATTTTTAGATGACACGTGATTGGACAATTTAAAAAAACACACTTTTTTGTCAATCATGTTTTGAACTCCAATGAAATATACACAAAGATGTGGATCAAACACCCCCTTAGTTTTATTCAAAATTAAAAGCATTTGTAATTGAAAAGGAGGAATTGGAACACTAACATGCATGATTCAATAAATGTTAAGACTTGAAGAGTATGTAATGCAAAGTGATTGAACTGAAGATATGCTGGAAAGTGATTATTTTTATGGAATTCACGGTTCATAATCACTTAAATTTTAATATAATTACTTATTCAACCTAGTATGCTCGTCCTTGGTCATTGTCTAAGGCTTTGACGAACTTCACCTCCATGTGAAAGACTACATCGTGATGGAGAACTCCAAAACCTTTTTGTTATAAAGTTTTTATGTGTGATATTTGTTACTCATATAAATAATCATAAAATAAATAAGTCACGTGGAGGGAAATCGAACTTGCACAAAGCCTGGAGGTCGGACGACCCGATATTGCGTTTGGCGGTTGCTTACATCCGACCCAATGTGCAAGATACCCAGCCA
>CAIGRR010344554.1:0-14262 GCA_903798365.1 Fraxinus sp. 1973-6204 | reverse complement strand
AGTATAGTTAATTATATTATTAAGTCTACAGTCTACGGGTAAAAGTAAAGTTAATCTAGTGACGTTTCGATCCATACGGGTCGGGGTGTTACAATAACCAAAATCAAGCTCCAAACACCATTGCAGAACAGGTTGATCCATCTCAGCCTAACATCCCATTCTTCATTGTAGCCAATGAAAATTCTGGTGCCTTACTTGTTACTCAGAAGCTTGACTCAAGTAACTATCACTCCTAGGCCAGGTCAATAAAGAGGGCTCTTCGAATCAAAAACAAGTTAGGTTTTATTGGTGGAACTATCTATGAACTGGCTGATGCAGATAGCTCTATAATGGATCATTGGCTCCAGTACAATGACATTGTGATCACATGTTTGTAGAGCACCATGTCTGTTGACATTAAGGCCATCACCTTGTGTACAAAAATGACACACCAGTTGTTGTTGGAGCTTAGGCAGCGTCAAGCAAAGCAAAATGCTCCCAGAATTTATGAGGTGAAGCAAGGAATTCAGCCTTAATGTAAACTGAAAAACTGAAAACTCTCCTTGATGATCTAATGAATTACGAGTCCATTCCAAATTGCACCTGTGAGGGGTTGAGAGCTGTAATACTCAACCAACAGAGAGATTGGGTGATGAAGTTTCTTATGGGCTTAAATGACTAATTCAAGGAAATCAAAGGCACAAATACTCCTGATTAAGCATTTCCAAACCTGAACGAAGTATATTCAATTATCCAGCTAGTTAATTATATTATTAAGTCTACAGTTTACGGGGTAAAGTAAAGTTAATCTAGTGACGTTTCGATCTATGCGGGTCGGGGTGTTACAATAACCAAAATGAAGCTCCAAACACCATTGCAGAACAGGTTGATCCATCTCAGCCTAACATCCCATTCTTCATTGTAGCCAATGAAAATTCTGGTGCCTTACTTGTTACTCAGATGATTGACTCAAGTAACTATCACTCTTAGGCCAAGTCAATAAAGAGGGCTCTTCGAATAAAAAACAAGTTAGGTTTTATTGGTGGAACTACCTATGAACTGGCTGATGCAGATAGCTCTATAATGGATCATTGGCTCCGATACAATGACATTGTGATCACATGTTTGTAGAACACCATGTCTGTTGACATTAAGGCCATCACCTTGTGTACTGAAATGACACACCAGTTGTTGGAGCTTAAGAAGCGTCTAGCAAAGCAAAATGCTCCCAGAATTTATGAGGTGAAGTAGGGAATTCAGCCTTAATGTAAAATCAAGAGAGTGTAAGTTTGTATTTGTCAAAACTGAAAACTCTCCTTGATGATCTAATGAATTACGAGTCCATTCCAAATTACACCTGTGAGGGGTTGAGAGCTGTAATACTCAACCAACAGAGAGATTGGGTGATGAAATTTCTTATGGGCTTAAATGACTAATTCAAGGAAATTAAAGGCACAAATACTCCTGATTAAGCATTTCCAAACCTAAACGAAGTATATTCAATTATCCAGCAAGAAGAAAAGAGGAGACAGATACTACTGAGGTTCCTAACACTGAATATATGGCCATGATGGGAAAATTTACTCCAAGAGTGGTAGTAAGGAAGAACATTGGATCTCAAAGGAAATACTTATGTACCTTTTGCAAAATACCAGGCCATTCCGTTGACAAATGTTTCAAGGTCAATCCTGATAAACTAGTGTGCTCACACTATTAAGTTCCTGGCCATTCAATGGATAAATGCTTCAAAATGCATGGTTACCCACTAGGTTACAAACTCTATTGCAGGCAAAGAGGTGCCACACCCTCTACAAATTAGGTTACAAGCCCTTTAGCTGTTGGACAGGAGCATAGACGTACCAATAGCCAAGTATCTCTAACTCAAGGCCAATATAATCAGCTTATGGCATTACTTAAACTGTAGGGAGCTGAGCCACACATCTCCTCAGACTAGAAATAGGATCGTCTCGTGGTAATCATAGGTTTATTGTATCTTGGAAAAGCATAATAAATAAAAGTAGAATCGTCACAATTATAGGAATTGAGATAATTATCACTGGTTGAGAATTAGAATTAAGAATTGATTAGTGGAGTATGAAATCTAATACGTTCATTCATTTGATTTTTAAACCAAGTTTTTATTGATTTTACAAGTCTAGTTACAAAATTCACCAATCTCTTTTTTATTACAAAAACGAATTTAAATATATCAAATATACTAGAATTTAACCTTACTCCCCGTGGGACGATAACTCTCTCATCATAATTATTACTTATACAATGAACCCGTACACTTGCGGGTTTCACTCGAACACTGGGATTGAACACGCCCTTCCTATTCCCAATAACTTGGTTTACCTTCATTCAACAAACCATGAAAATCAAAATTCCCAGTCCACAGGAGAGTCTATAGGAAACACATAGCAAACTGATGAAGACCTTAACCAAAATACTTCAACTGAACAAACTAGTCCTACCCAAAACCCATCCCAAAATACTTCTATAACTCCCTATCACCCTCGTATATCCACTAGAGTTAGGAGAGCCCCTTCATATTTGCAGGATTTTATGTATCAGCAAGCTGCCTCACTTCTCCATTTACAAGAGTTGGACAAGGGTAAATGTTAAGTCATATCAGGTTCTCATTTTTCCTTATGTGCTACTCTGTCATATCACAAAGTATCTGAATCACACAAAGCTTTCATCTCATCTATTTCTGTACACATAGAACCTAACTCATTTCAGGAAGCTATCAAGCATCCTGAGTGAAGAGATGCCATGAATGCTGAAATAAAAACTCTAGAGTTAAATGACACTTGGGTTATAACAGACCTACCCCTTGGAAAAGTAGCTATAGGTTGTAAGTAGGTGTACAAAGTCAAGTTTAAGGCAGATAGAACAGAGGAAAGGAAGAAATTCAGTCTAGTAGCTAAGGCATATACTCAAATTGAGGGTCTTGACTACCATGAAACCTTTTCACCAGTGGCAAAGATGGTGACTGTAAGGACTATCCTAGCTGTAGCAGCAATCAGAGGCTGGCATTTGCATCAACTAGATGTTAACAATGCATTCTTACATGGGGATTTGAATGAGGAAGTTTATATGGAGCTTCCACTAGGTTATTTAACAATTGATCAAAGGAAGGTATGTGTCATCTTTTATGCTTCAACAAGGATTTCAGCAATCAAAATCAGATTATAGCCTGTTCACAAGGAGCACAAATGACTTATTTACATATGTACTGGTATATGTGGATGATGTTATAGTGGTAGGAAATAATATGGAAGTCATTCATTATCTAAAAAATTCACTTGATGAAAGTTTTAAAATCAAGAACTTGGGTACCCTGAGATATTTTCTTGGCATAGAGGTAGCAAGATCAAAGAGGAAAATTCACATTTGTCAAAGAAGATATGCATTGGATATCTTGACTGATTCAAAAATGATTGGGGCAGTGCCGGTAAAAGTGCCACTAGATTAGAACATCAAAATCCCTAAGGACCAAGGAGAACTCTTATCAGATCCTTCTACCTATAGAAGACTCGTAGGGAGATTACTATACTTGACTATCACAAGGGCAGACCTAGCGTACTCAGTTCAATTGCTCAGCCAATATATGCAAAGTCCTAGAATACCCCCATTTAAATGCAGCTTACAAGGTGTTGAGGTACATTATAGGGGCACCAGGCCAAGTATTGTTATTTACTTCAACATCAGCCCTCCAACTTAAGGCTTATAGTGACTCAGGTTGGGGGGCATGCTTGGATACACGAAGATCAATAATGGGATATTGTGTTTTCATTGGGGACTTTTTGATATCTTGGAAATCAAAGAAACAAAATACCATCTCTAGATCATCAACAGAAGCTGAATATAGAGCAATGGCCAGCGTTTGTTGTGAGCTATCTTGGCTTAGATACTTATTGCATGATTTACAAGTGGCTCACCCTCAAGCTGCTTTGCTATCCTGTGATAATCAAGTAACATTGCATATAGTAGCCAATCTCATTTTTTATGAAAGGATCAAGCACATAGAGCTTGATTGTCACTTGGTTCGTGATAAAATTCAAGAGGGAAGCATAGTTACAAATTATTTGAAAAGTGAATTGCAAGTTGCAGACATATTGACAAAACCATTGTGCTCAAGTAATTTTTATTCCCACATGCTCAAGATGGGAGTAGAAAACATCTACTCTCTATCTTTTAGGGGGCTGTCAAAATGTGGAAAGGAAGCCAAGGAAATCAGCTAACCGTATTTGCCATCATGGAATCAGCTAACCGTATTGCAGCTAATGGGAAAGGAAAATTCAGGAAGAAAATGACATGGAGGAAATGCACGTGTTTTCTATTTTCTGCCTCAATTCTGTTATGTAAATTAGTTACAATTTGTTACAAGATTCTCCATTTAATTGTATAAATAGAGTAGGCCAAATCATTTTGTATATAGAGGTATTGGAATTCATTTTTTATGTATTCTCTTTAACAAAGTTAATAATATCATCCCTTCCTACTTCGATCTTTGTTTCCACATTTCTTATAGTTTGGAGGGTTTTCTTCTTTTTCTACTTCAAAAAAAAAAAGTCATGTATAATAAGTTCATTCTCTCTGTAATCTTGAGTTATATTGTGAAAATGGAGTGTTGGTTTATCGTGGTAAGTTTGTCTGTGCGTGCGAGGAGTGAGAAATACTTGATCACTTTCTGCAATTTTTACTATCTTGAATATTTTTGGTTAAACAATCAATTTGGGGACCAACAACTGGTAAAAGAACCTCAACATTTTTTCAAAATTTTTTGGTTTGGTTTTTTTATGAAACCCTAGTTTTTCAAAAAGTGATTGTTCTGAAAAAAAAAACTTTCAATTTAGATTTTCTTTTTTGTGAAAATAATTGTGTATTCTAGGATAAACTTGTTTGATCTTCCTTCGATTCAACTTTTGGTTGGATCTCTTTTGAAACACTTTGTTTTTAGATTAAGCCCATGTTGGTCCGGATTAAAATCCTATTTTAATTAAAGTCAAAGTCAAACANGTTTGATCTTCCTTCGATTCAACTTTTGGTTGGATCTCTTTTGAAACACTTTGTTTTTAGATTAAGCCCATGTTGGTCCGGATTAAAATCCTATTTTAATTAAAGTCAAAGTCAAACATTCAATATTAATCACATCTTTCATGGGTCCCACAACTTTTCAGCCACACATTTAAAAAACTTCTATCATAATCTACTAAAAAAATCTAATTTTAATACACACCAAACACCCTCTAAATCTTTAAGGATCTTGAATGGTTCTGGAAAGTTCTTGAGGTTTTGGTACTAATCTCAATCATTGAACTATAACAATTATTGTTATTTTATATAAATTGAGGCTTAATTTTATATATATTTCCTTTGTTAGGTACAAATAGATGAAAAACGATGGAATTAGACAAAATGGGTGAAAAAAATGGTTAAAATGGACTTGATTCAAGTTCAGGGACTAAATTGCAAAGTGCCAATAGTTGATTCAGACCTAATATTGATGATTGGAGAAGGTTTGATGTCAATTAGATGGAGTTGCAAGATGAAGGACCAATAAAATATCAAGAAGGAACTAAATTGAAGAGTGACGAAACTAAGGGACTAAAATGCAACAAATGGAAAAAATTACTACAATACGCGCGTACAAGCTTTTCTTCTCACACGCGCGACACCATGTTTGCCATTTAGCTAGAGAAACGTCACTATATCGTTCGCGTGCAGGGGCTTTTTCTAGGCCTGAAACAACCAACTTCCTCTTTCGATTAAGTCTCTTTGTGAAATCAAATTCAACTATTTGTTTGACCTACAAGGGACAGTCAGAATTCACCCACAACATCATAGACCATATTCTATGACAAATAATAAATCTAGCAAGCAATTCAAGGACAACTACACAAGAGATTGAAGATCTAAAGTCCGGGTTGAAGTTAACGAAGTAGAAATTGGTTTTTTCACTTTCCAATCATTGCTTTTAATTCAGTGTGATGTTATTCCAAATGTTTTTGTGTAATTTATATAAAAACATGCTAGGCTAGTTCTTTTCATATATTGGATGAAGATGAAACATTTTAATTATTTATTTTAAATTCAAGACAAGTAGATAATTAAAGTCTTGCATTTCTTGATTAATCTTGTATGCTTAATTTTATTATTTGATTGTTTGATCACCATTTAAATATATAGTTGCTTGTTGTAGTGTTGAGAGGCTCACAATAGAACTAAAATACTGCTTGATTAACATACGTGTAATAGATGTTAGGAATAATATTTATCAAGTGTGCAAGCTTTGAGATAATGTGAAATTGAATGTGTTCTATTCATTCGAATTCATACTAGGAATAGATTATGGCCGTGACTAGAATAGATTTCATTTGTTTTGGAAAAGAGAATTTATTACAATAGATTTATCGATTGTTAAGAACGCATGAACAAAACTAACTACATAATCGAGAATTGAAATAGATAATAATAGGTGGATTCGTAGTCTAATATACTCATTCCATATACATTCAAAATTAAATTTTACAAGCTTTAGTAGATTAATTTAGAATAATGACAAATTGACATCATTTTGTTTGCACACTTTGAATCTGATTTGAAACTAGTACACTTTGATTGAATTTGTTTTCCTTATTTTAGGCTATTTTTTGAACTAATTAAGTCTCTTATTTGGTTCTTTTTAGGAAATTATTATTTATACATGATTCTAACAAGATTGAGTTTCGTTCGATAAACCCCAAAATTGAAAGAATTTCCAAACAAAGAAAAAGAAAACATGGCAAGTAAGGGAATGGCAAAAAATTAAAATTCAAATCTGGTTCAGAATCCATTACCACTACCTCAGCAAGTTCAACTAGATCAGCTAAGGACAATAGCAAATGATGGAGAAGCTGTAGTTAGGGATTATGTAAATCCCATTCATGCTCATATGCAACCACCAATCATATGTCCACCATTTAGATAGCCCAACTTCCGTATCAGCTTATTTAAGAATTATCACGACATCAGGTTCTCTAGGAGATCAACTAAAATCCTTATGAACATATTCAAACCTCTTTAATGCCTTGCAATATGATCAGTCACAAAGGTATGTCTGTTGATACTTTTCGACTGTTCTTATTCTCTCGTATTTTAAAGGAAGGCGCACGAGAATGACTAAATTCACTAATTCTTGAGAGCATAGTTTCATGGAATGACATGGTGAAGAAATTCACACCTTCTCATGTCCATCATATCATAAATAAAATCCATACTTTCAAGTAAAGAGACCTTGAGAGCTATCCAGAAGCATGGAAAAGATTCAACTGCAAAAAATGCCCCAATCTGAATGTTCCTAAAGATATTAAGACATGCATATTCTATTCAGGGATGAGACCTGAATTCCGTAACATAGTCAATGCTTCAACAAAAATGTCAATTTTGTATATTTCATTGGACAATGCTTAGACTTTTTTGAGAGGATTGTAGAAAATTAGTCCACGTGGCCAATAGATAGGGAAGTACCAAGGAAAACGATAGGAATACACAATATTGACATAGCTACAATGGAAGCATTGATAAAGAAGTTAGATAACCTCACTCAGAATGTGAACATGGTACACTCGTCGAAATCGAATTGCAAAAGCTACAGGGTAGATCATACTACAAAAGATGTTTTAGCTTCGATGCATGTAATACAGCTTGAACAGGTTAGTTATGCGCAAAATTTTTAGAAACGATAAAACAACCCCAACCCCAACTCCAACACATACAATTTCGGGATGGAGAAGATATCCAAATTTCTCATGGGCTGATAATCAAGGTCAAGAACAAGGAGGAATTTTCAATCAACCGTCGAGATTTCAACAACATCATCAACAACAACCAAGAAAGCCATTGATTGAAGATTTATTAGGTCAGTACATGGCCAAGACTAAAACTATTCTTCAGAACCAAAATGATGCAATTAAAATTTTGGAAACTCGGATGGGCAGTTGGCAGCTACATTAGCAGTTAGAACTCAATAAACCTTATCAAGTAACAAAAAAACAAATCCTAAAGAATAAGTACATACCATAACTACTTGAAGTTGAGTTCTTTTGCCAGAAATAACGATGAAAAGACTAGTTGCTAATGAAGAATAGGTACTTAACTCGGGTGAGGAACACATGGATTAGTCTAGTAAAACAACATAGGAAAACCAGAATGCTACATCAGACATTCTACAGGTTAAGGCAACCATTTTTGTCAAAGCATACATACCTCTAGTCCTATTCCCTCAAAGATTGAAAAAACAAAAGCTTAATAAACAGTTCTAGAAGTTTTTGGAGGTATTCAAAAAGTTTCTCATCATCAAACCGTTTGCAAGAGCCTTAACCCAGATGTCCAACTATGCTAAGTTTATGAAAGATATTATCAAACAAAAGGAAGCTAGAGGATAATAAAACAGTGTTGTTGAATGAAGAATGCCGCACAATAGTTCAACATAAGTTACCACCAAATATTCCTTGCAATATTGGTAAAAAAAAAACATACAAAGGAATTTTATATGATTTAGGAACAAGTATTAATTTAATATATTTGTCTCTTTTCTAGGGACCGAAGTTTAAGGAAAGCAAAAGCTACTACAGTTACTTTACATCTAGCTGACATGTCAATCAAGTACCTAAGAGGAATTGTTGAAGAAATTTCGGTGAAAGTTAACAAATTTATATTCTCAACAGACTTTATTATCCTGGACAAGAAAGAAGACAATGACATCCCTCTCATCTTGGATCATCCACTTTTAGCTACTAGTAGAACGTTGATAGAAGTATAGAAGGGATAGTTAATTTTTAGGATGAAAGATGAAGAAATGACCATCAACGTCTCCAATGCACTCAAATTTGATGATGAACCAGAGTTTTGTTTCCAAATTTATATATCAGACATAGACATAACATATACATTCAGACTCAATTATCGTTAAGATCTACTTGAGCCTTGCTTAGTTTATTCTAAAGGAAAGCCATCTAAATCGAAAAAGATAAAAGAATGTATTCAGCAGTTGGAAAGCAATCCTCCATTTTTGGGACCGATAGAGTTGAGAAGATCAGCTAATAAAGGTGCTTCAAGATCACAAAATAGCAATTGGATGGACCATTTCTGACATAAATAGGACAAGCCTTCTACTTTTTATGGACGCACAAATTTTTGATGAAAGATGAGTTTAAACCTGAAATAGAGTAGCAACGTAGATTAAATTTGAAGATGCAGGAGGTCGTGAGGGTAGAAGTCTAAAATTATTAGATACATGGATCATGCATCATACTTCAGTTACTCATTGGGTGAGTCCAGTACATGATGTACCGAAAAAGGAGGAATTACACTGGTGACAAATGAAAATACTAAGTTGATTCTTATGTACACAGTCATAGGTTGGAGAGTTTGCATTGACTTTTGCAAACTCAACAACGTCACTAGGAAGGATCACTTTTCCCTTTCTTTCACTGATTAGATGTGGAGAGACTCGTTGGACATTCACATTACTGCTTTTTGGATGGGTATTCAGGATATAATCAAATTTCTATGGCACTAGATGATCAGGAGAAGGCCACATTCACTTGTCCTTATGATACCTTTACATACAGAAGAATGCCATTTGGATTGTATAACGCTCCAACTACTTTTCGGAGATGTATGATGCTAATCTTTTCAGGCATAGTGGAGAGTATTAATGAAGTGTTCATGGATGATTTTCCAATACGTAGGTCATCATTTAATGAGTGATGTGGTCACTTAAGATTGGTGTTGCAACGATGTGAAGAAACCAATCTTGTAGTTGACTAGAAGAAGTTTCACTTCATGGTTTAGGAAAGAATTATTTTGGGGCATTTAATTTTGGCTAGGGGTATTGAGGTCGATAAAGCTAAGATACAAGCGATTAAGAAGCTACATCCACTTACTTCAGTAAAAGGGATCAAATGTTTCTTGGGACATGATGGTTTTTATCACTATTTTATCAAGGACTTCCAAAAAAAACCATACCTCTTTGCACTTTATTCGAAAATGATTTGCATTTTAACTTTTCTCATGAGTGTTTGATTGCCTTCAATACCCTGAAAGAAAAGTTTGTCACAACCCCTATATTAGCTGCTCCTGATTGGGATTTTCCATTTGAATTGATGTGTGATGTAAGTGATTACACAATTTGAGCAGTTTTGGGTCAACACAAGATTAAAGTTTTGCATGTGATTCACTAAGCCACAAAACTCTCATTGAATCTCAGTTGAACTACACGACTATGGAAAAGGATCTTTTGACAGTGATGTTTACCTTTGACAAATTCAAATCTTACTTGGTTGGGTTAAAGGTGATTGTAAGTACTGATCGTTCAGCACTTAAGTATTTGTTTAGTAAGAAGGATGCAAAGCCAAGACTCATTAGATGGGTACTTCTACTCTAAGAATTTGACTTGAAAATCAAGGATAAAAAAGAAAGTGAAAACTTAGTAGCAAACCATTTATCTCGTTTGGAGAAACAAGAAGAAGATTATACAAATGAAATCAAATAGTTATTTCCAGATGAGATAATTTTTGAGATCAAATCAACACCTTGGTATGCAGATTATATAAATTATTTGGCCAGTTCAGTTATTCTTCTTAGTATTCTAGTCAGTAGAAGAAGAAATTCTTGAATGATCTCAAGCACTACTTTTGGGACGTTCTATTTCGCTATAGACGAGGTTTGGATCAAATCATTCGTCGTTGTATACCGGAAGAAGAATAGAAACATTTATTGGTTCATTGTTACTCGTCTCCTTATGAGGTTACTTCACAGTATCCAAAACCGTAGCTAAAATCTTACAATCAAGTTTTTATTTGCCAACTTTGTTTAAGAATGCTTCTAAATTAGTAAAAAAGAGTAATAAACGCCAGATGATGGGAAACATCTCTAGGTATGGTACTTTGCAGGCTATTATCAGTGATGGCGGCAAACACTTTTCTAACCACCTATTCTTAGCTTTTTTAGTAAAATATGGGGTCAAACATCGTGTTGTAGTGCCTTATCATCCACAGACTAGCGGGAAAGTTGAGATCTCCAATAGGAAGTTTAAAAAAATTGTAGAAGCTCAAATTAATACATCACGCACAGATTGGTCAAAGAAGTTAGATGATGCACTTTGGGCCTACCACATGGCATTCAAAATTCATATCGGGATGTCTCCTTATCGATTGGCGTTTGGAAAAGCATGTCACTTACCGGTTGAACCTAAGCACAAGGCATATTAAACAACATCTAAATTTTGTAAATCCAAAATAGCTTAAACAACAAAGTTGAGCGGTAGACTATAAACAATCGCTTGTTAGGAAGCACTTCAATTTTCTTCCCTTTTATTTATTCAGTTTTTATGCATTAGTTCGGGATTTTTCATGTTTAATATGTTTTAGATTAAATTAGGTCTCTTCATCCACCAACTAGGTTCGTAGGACAATTAATACGTTCATGCAAGTTTTATATGTATTTTGCATGAATTTTGGTGTGTTAAAAGTATGCCAAAGTGAATTAGAATAAAAAAAAATATTGCAGTAAAAAATAAGAAATTGAAGAAAATTATACAAAAATGTTTTTTAAAAAAATGGTTGAGTTTCAAATAATTCTCATGTTTTTCTATCACTTTTTGGCCTTTTGGACATGTTTTGCATGGAAATCAAAGTTTGGGGACGGTCGAGGGGTCCAAAAAGTCAAAGTTTAGCAAAGGAGAAAATTTCATTTTAGTAAACGCACTGACTTGTGGCCTCCCGAGTGTGAGGCCACCAAAAACATAACAAGGGCTTAAATGACATAGCCGACTGCACGTGACTCAATGCGCGATTGAGAGACGAGGTAGATTTTAAAACCCACCTCGACATACATACATACACGAACCGATGCCTCCCTCTCTTTGCGATTGACATTTTCTCACCAAAATTCATCAAAATTCTTCAAGTCTTCATGTTGGCATTAAAGATTAAGCACATTAGAACATCATTCCACGAGTATTACTCACTCTAATCTACCAATTTTCAAGAAATCAAAGGTAATAGGCTAAACTTCAAAAATTCCAATTTTGCTAGTTTGTCTATGTTTCTTGAGATTTGTCAGAGTTTATTGATTCTTGTTGGAGGTTGAGCTTAGGAAAATGATGGCATTGATGCAGACATTGTGAAATTTGTGGATTCCCACTTCATAATTTGTACCCATAACATGGTTGATAAATTGTTTCAACGGCCTTTTGTTGAAATTTTGGCATCATTTTCCCATAGCACTTAGAATATACACACCTGCATTCCCCTGCGTCCCCGCTTCCCTGCTCATGCTCCAATTTGAGTCATTTCATTATTGATGAGTGTGTTTTACTCTATTTTTAACTTAATTATGAGCACAAGTAGTGATCATTTTTAATGAGTTTATTAATGTTATTTTGTAGAAGTTGTGAGATTGAGTAAATCAAGGAAAGAAAAGAGACACGGCCATAGGCATGGTAAAAAAGGGCAAAATAGTCAAATCAGAAGATCAAGGAAAGAAGAGAGGCACCGAGGGACCACAAAGCGGAAGACATCAGAGGTGTGACGCCGCGGCGCCATAGGGTATTTTGCATGTGGTGCCTCATGTAGACGCCACGATTATTTTTTGGGCAACTTTTGAGCCCATAAGAAACCCTATATTCATACAACCATGGAGAAGAGTATAAAGGGACGTGACTCGGCACTTTTATATTATGGAGAACAATGTAATCTACTTGATACCCTTTATGTCTTCTATTCAAGATTCTTGTTGTTTTATCATACATGTGTTGATTTTACTATGAATTTAATGCATTTAAATTATCTTGTCACTAATTTAATGATTTTGTAAATCTTTTACGAATCGAGAGGTGAGTTTGAGATTTAGACCATACAGTAAAATTCAGTATATTAGTATAACATCTAGAGATACATATACTAAATATTGCGATCATCATATGAATTCTTTTAACCAATATTTCGTTTAACTAAGGCAAACTCACATAGAGATATGGAATTGAATTAGTTAGATATGATAAATGAGAACTCGAAAGGGGTAAATTAAATACCATAGTAGAATTCGATTGAACACTACATTAGGCTCTTGAATCTTGAATTAAGACTTAAAGGTGATCAATAGGTGAAATTTTTCGTTCCTAATATCCATCCATCATTTGAATTCTCAATCAATTTTTGTGTGCATTTTAATTAATTTCAACTATTTAAATAAAAAATCCTCAACAACACATGATTATTTGTTTGTTTTCATCAAATAGGAGTTAGAAAAATCTAATTAAGTTCTAAAATATAATCCTCGTGAGAACGATAATCTGGACACAAAGGTCGACTATATTACTTGTTACGATATAGTATACTTGTTGTAGAAAAAATGCAACAAGTTTTTGGCGCAGTTGTCGGGGACTATTTACTTTTATTCTTAATTTACTTTATTTTTAACTGTTATTTGATTTTTTTATTTAATTATTTATTAAAAGATAAAAGGCGTTCGAGGATGCTCCGTACCCAAGGTGACGATCTTAAACCTTTGATTTGGAGATAGAACGTACTTTCAAACGAACAAAGAACACAAATGTAAACAACACCATCAAATGGTTGACGATGAAAAAATCTCTATTCCTGTACAGCCAATTGGACAAGTTGTCGAGAGAGTAACAGCATCACAGGATCAGCAACATGAGTGAGTGGAAATAAATGAAGGGGACTTTCCAGTTTCAATGTTATTACGCCCATAGCAGTACCCACATGCCCCGGTATAGTATATCCATATTTTGGGGTGAACATCTTTCAGATAAGGTAGATTGGATCAACTTGATCAGCAACACTCTCCAATTTTTTGGTCAAGCTCATGAAAATCCAAACACACATATCTCCAGATTCCTCAGAAATTGCAAGAATTTTCATGCTCTAGGGTTAACGAAAATGCGGTAAAGCTAAGGTTATTTTACTATACTTTACGAGATGCTGAACCTCATGGAAGTAATACTATATGGGAGGAACTAACTAGAAAATTCTGCAACAAATTTTTTCACTGGTTAAAATAGAAAAAATCAGATTGAAAATTCAAACTTTCCAACAAAAAGATGTGAAGAGCTATCACGAGACATGAAATAGATTGAAATAGATAATGAGAAAGTGGACTTTCTGTTGGGAACCTACTTAATCATGCGCAACGGAAATAAAGCAATTTCGACTCCCAAACAAGGATCTGCTTTATCTTTAGATAAATTCTACAAACTATTTTGCT
>CAIGRR010344540.1:0-14312 GCA_903798365.1 Fraxinus sp. 1973-6204 | reverse complement strand
TACAAAGTTTTTGCCCTAAATAAATGGAAGTCAATATAGAATAGGCCCTCGAGAATGAAAGCAAGAATAGTGGGTTAAAAGACAAGTAGTAACTGAACTTGGATCCATAATTTCATTTTTGTTACTGAACTTTAATTTGTTCCAAACTGGTCAATTAGCCTTGTAAATTGTTACAGTCACCCACTTGTTCCATCCAATATTTAACGGTTAATCTACGTGGCCTGGCGGTTTCAGAGTGGCTTAACAATAACATCTTGCTTAATCTTCAATTTCAAATGCCACCTATTAAAATCGCTGTCAGGTGGAAGAAACGTTATTGTGTTTGTATACTATACTTAGCTTGCTTATAATAACAAGTTGAACTTTCTTCAACTTCTTCGTCCTACCAAAGCAACCCAACCCACCACCCACTGCCACCGCCATGACACCCTTCCCCACTGATGTCACCAATAACTCATTGCAGTTGCATACTTTAGTGTTCCTCAAAGTCATCGGTACGAGAACAGCAACAGAAAGAACCCATTTCTTCCCTAGATTGCTTGTGCTCCAAACCCAAAACAAATCTATCTCTACTTTTCATTATCACTACAGCACCAAATCAGCAAATCTAGTGATATTTGGAAGAAACCAAGATGTAAAAGGCGTTAACATGGTACACTATGGCTAGTTTAGATGTTGCAGTTCATGGATTCGAAGTAATTTTGAAATGCTCGATACCGGGTTTGGAATCAGGTCAAGAATCTCCGTCCGTGGAACTGTTGAAACATTCCATTGCAGGTAAGAATTCACTGAATAATGGTGGTGTAGTTGGGAAATAATTTGGGAAAAATTGCAAATCTGGAAATAATCTGAGCAAATCTGTTAAAAATTTACATGTTTGGCTTTAGAAAAATAAGTAAATGAAGAAAATGCCATGTCAGATTTCCCCTAAGCCACATAGACTATTCGGTTAAATAATGGATGGCATACTAACTGAGTGAAGTAACTAAAACATTTTATAAAGTGAACATTTTGAACAAAATGAAGTTCAGTGACAATATGATAACCTTCCCCGTGCTTCATAAAATAAGTTTGTATATTGTGAAGAATTAGTAGATAAGATAAACTTTAAGTCAGACGCTGCTGCGGAAGGAGCTGCAATTATGTTCGTTGCAACAATAACTTTCAAGACAACAATGGACTTGATGCCTTCTCCATCAACTAACAACCCACTTCAAATGCATAAAAAGGTAGACTGCCTGAGAAATCCCTGTGCATTTGGCCTCTGTGCTTCGACTCACATATATCAAATCTGGAAGTAGTGATTATACAGCAAAAGAGCATTAACACCAGGACTTCCACTTGCTACTTGAACAAAAATACATTTACAACTGAAAAACTAATGGACAGTGGCAGTAGTAAAATTGAGAGTAATATTGACGAGCCTAAGCACGGACAAATTCAACCCCTATGATTCTATTAGTATGGAGGTTGGTGAAATTTCCTTGTAAAAGGTTACAATGTAATTGATTGTATGTCTCACCTAACAAGAACTGATTACCTAATTAAATGGTCCTCTGTGGTTAGCTTAAACTTGTCAAGCCACTCAAAACCTGATGGTTAGCTTAAACATCCTAAATAGAGTACAACAACAGACTAAGTCTTCTCATCAATAATTTGACTTGAATTCTCTTTCCCAGAATATCTAAAGCAATTAGATCTTAGCAACTACAACATCCCATGTTAGTTTTAGCCTATCCTTCCTCTTCTAACTTGTGATGTCAAGATTGTGTCAACCGTTTTGGTCTGTTCAAAACATGTTGCAACCACCTAATCATTGTCATTTCTGTTTCGTTCATCTTAAGAACATTGTCTTCTTCAGTAGTCCAACACTCTGCACCAATAGCATAGCAAGTCTAAGCACTGTCTCCTAAAATAAAGAAATGAATAATTAACTGAAGAGACAAGTGTCATTTCTCACACACCGAGGTTCTTAGGAGAAAAACTCTTTATGATTCACAAAAACAGAGAAAATCAGAACCCATTTTTATCACACACAAAACCATAGAAAAAATCACTACCCAAGACACTTAAGTCACAATAAGAAAGTTTTTTCCTTCTATCACAAACAGAAACACTGCGCTGTTATCTCCAACTACACATGCATTCAAGAACCATAAACTAAATAGAAAAACTCCTGTCTTAAATGAAAATGTCCAGATTGGATATGAGAAGCCAAAACTCACAACCCACAATCCCTATCCTCACAGCGAAGTTTGCTCTAGACAAAACACGGCAAATCCCTCATTTAACTAGCAATAAAGGTCAAGAAGTTTTTATCGCTCCACTAGCTTACCATGTGAACCTGAAGCTCTATACACATCCATCAGACTTGAGCTAAATAAATACTCAAAACGCAAACCCATATCACGGTTATATGCATACAACTCGAAGATCAGTAGAAATGAAAAAAAGATTGCACAAAACTTCAAAAATTTGCAGAATTTTGACATGAATTGGGAGGAGAAAAGAACAACCTTCTATACACATATATATACATAGTGAAAGGGAAAGGGAAAGGGAAAGGATGGAGAGGGACCTCTGGGATCTGCTGCCAAGACTTGAAGAAACAAATGAAACACAATTGTTGGGATGAAATTGGGCATGTTCCCTCTCTTCAAACTGCCATTATCTATGGCTATTACTACATATTCTCTCTCTACAATTCTTGGCTGTAACCGCAAATTATTATTAAAATACTGACTTAATATGAATGATATCAATAAAGGCAAACACTGCCACCCACCAGCACCATCACTGGCATAAAAAAAATAATATAATAAATAACATATATCTACTCTCTCGCTCTCTCCACTCTTTCTCTCTCTTCTTCTTGAATTGGTTTTTGTTTTGTAGCGTTTAACGTCTTGTTCTATTGAGATTGTCGGGCGGATGAAATGCACTCAATGCCTTGAAGTTTTATTTTCCAACTTTTGATCATGTAACAATATTTTTCTAAAAGTCTGGAAAATATTTTTTAGGAATAAATGATTTTTATTTTTCAGATAATTCACTTCAGGGAAAAAGCATATCTACCCACTTTTAAAAAACTATTTCATAAAATACTACACATTATTTTCTATATGTATTATACCTTTTATTATATGAAATAAAACTAAAAATATTGTTTCCTAAATTTACTCTTATTCCATTGTATATATATTAATTGTACTTTCAAGACAATCGTTATTTCAAAAACAACCATGGAAAATTGTAGTTTACTTTCAAGCTAATTTGGTGTCAAGCGTTTCTTTAGTTAATATCAATGGACACAGTTGCTTACATAAATTATTTTGTTTGTGCACCACACCAACTGAAGTTACATAAATAATGAATCTCGAAGGGACGTATGTATTATACTTGTAGGCAAAGCTAGAAAACTAATTCAATTTGTCTATTTGAATATTACGTGCTTCATTGCCTACTATTCTTCGTTAGAATGCTTTATTCATATTCGAGAATGGAACATTGCTTGTCTTCTGAAGTTGTGTTGCCAAATTCTTGATTAAGCATTCTAACATACAGTATGCAAACCAAGGAAAATCATAGTTTGTGTTCATAAAATAAAAGTAAATAAATAAAATATATATATATATTATACCGTGGCACATGGAGACACTATGAGACATCTTTCATAGGCTATAATTTGTTATCATGTTAGATGTGTAACATCTCATTCTATAGTGAATATACATTGAGGTTTCTACTTAAAATTTTAAATTATAGTTCCTGGTGATGTAGTGATTGCATCTATTTCTTTTAAATACGATTGAATATAATTAGGACTCTCGTTATTTCTCGAGTTTTAGAACAACAATCAATTGAAATATTGCATGTAAGTATGTGACTAAACATATCGCTGTAATGTATTTATTTATTTTTGGATGAAACCTTGCAACTATAAACTTAATAATATGAAGAAAAAAATAAAATAATTATGAACTTGCACTTGCCAAGCCGTAGATGAACATGATAAGGAAATATGTGTTTAACATTTCAAGACATCTATTCATAATAATACGATTTCAAACAAATCACAGATTTTGAATATAAACTAACCACAAAATAAACTAAACTAAATACACCCAAAATTTTCCAAAAAATTATCAAACTAATACAATGACGTAAAATCACACTTTTGTCCACTGTTATATCAAAAGTAGACAAGACATCACAAAAACATTTGTTCAAAGTTTTCAAGAAAACTCGTTCACGTCTTTGCTGAATACATTCTTCGATTGGTTGAACAACTTTCTTTTAATCACCAGTTCCCCATATTATATTTGTTTGTTCTCCATCGCATTTCAGATCAAAAACACGAAAAAGTTCCTTAATCGACAACTTAATGAATTCGTCGAAAATGTTGAATGAGTTAAGTATTGTCATCCTTAGGGGGTTGATATTTTTTTTTATAAATGAATAGACACATTATGGGATTTAATATAAGGAGATAATTATAAGAGAATAATGGAGCATGAACGGTGGAATTTATTTGATGGAAAAGAAGAATGGGGTGATTTGATGATTTCATTTCTACTTATTTATATTAGTATTTTTTTGGAATAAAATATGTTGAATAGTAAATATGATAATTTTTAGATAAATAGGGTAGCTTGTGTAATTTCCTCGTTCACTTTCTCTTTCTCTCTCTCATGTCTCTTATCTACCCATCAATAAGAAGTAGACAAGTATAATATTTTCTAAACTGAAAAATAAATAAATCAAACACATTTAATTAATAATTTTCATTCAAATAAGTTATAGACAATTGAATTATCTATAATTTATTTTCTTTCCATGCAAATGTCATACTCGCAATCAAACGCACTCTAAATGATTAATGATAGTAAAAAACTAAATGCATAAGTAAAAACAAAATCTTGAAGTGAAGAAAGTAAACTCGCCTATTTCAATATCAATGGGATTGTTCAACGTATTTATCTGAAATAAAATGATTTATTTTAACTTATTAGAGAATATGACAAACAATGATCGATTGTCATGTAAGCATCACTTACAAATATTATTATTTTATCGGATTAAGGTGAATGTGATAGGGCTGATCAAGACAATTTAATATTACAAGATGTTTTGTACCATATATTAGAAAAAAATAAATAATTGTAATATTTTTAGTTGATAAATAATATTATAATCTAGTTATTTTAAAATGTTTGAAATCAAGATATTGTGCATAATTCCAAATTTTTTTATCTTTACAATAATGCCCCTAACAAGGTTTTTTGTGCAGAGCGTGCGTGGGTATCTTTTCGCAGAAGAATTTTATAAGGGAAATTAAATACTATGGCGTGCAAACAAATGTGAAAGAATTTTAAAAAAGGCATTTAATTTTTGTGGTTTTCGTTTCATTTTCCAACATGCAAATGCAACTCGTATTCAAGATTCTCAGTCTTGAATCTTGATTAAAACTTAAAAGTGCTTGTTTGAAAAAAATCCGGTTTAGTTTGACATGAATTTTACAATTACTTTTATTTCTTGTAGAGAAGTTTTTGAAGGAAATTAATTTAATTTTCATTTGAAAACTAAATTTTAAACTATTCATTAAGTGCTTTTAAAGTCATACTTTCATAAAATTAATTAAATGGGTCCGAAAGTAATTTTGAATTTCAAAAACTCTTTTTAACTTTTCAAAATCATGCCAAACGGGTCCTAAAAAATTGTTAAAAGTTGATATCAAAGTCAACAATTAAGACCATGTTTGATTGTGTTAAAAATTATACTTATAGTAAATCTTGATAAACATTGATGAAACGCGTGTAGAAAAATTGATAAAATGTTCTTGGAGATCTCTTAGTCAAAATAACTTTCTAGATTTTACCATAACACATCTACTTTGACATTTCAACAAGTTCAAGACCCGAGTTGGTTTTAACTCAACACCTTGAATGTTAGCTTATAGCCACTGTTTGGTTTGGATAAAAATTACATTTTTATTAAATTTTGATAAAAATTGATAAAATTTATTTTCGAAAATTTAATAAAATTGCAGGTTCCGTAAACTACGTGATAAAAAATGAGTTAAGAAAAAATGAATTTTCAAAATTTGGGACCAAAGTCCAAACAGGGTGTAGTATACTTTTGAATTATCAATATATTTATCTAAATTTATAATTAACAAGATTAGTTTTTGGTAAGCGATGTCAAGATTATATATATTTCATTTTGTTAACTTGAGAAAGTTTATTCAAAAAGTCACATAAATCCAATCGAATGAACTCACAATTAAGAAAATAATAGCGTTACACAATATTCATGACATTTAACACCAATTTACATGACACAACATAAGAAGTTTACATTTAATTGAATTTATGATTTAATGTAACATGTAATGCGACTAAATAGCACTGCTCTTAAGTAAAAGAATAATGTTATTCAATCATCACTGGGGTTGAACTCCAATTTATGTGATAATTACGGGACATTAAATGATAAGTTCAATTAGAATAATTTTTAATTCATAAAATAATAGGAACACGATATTCAAGAACTTTAGAAGGGTATTTAGTACGTGGTTTTAAACAATAGTACGCATAATCTTGGAAATGAATAAGACAAATAAGATTTTTTTTTTTTCCTCGTAGGATTCTCCAAATAATCTACGACTGAGAGCATTCTAGCTGGATTTTAAATGAATGGTAAAGCGTTGAAATTCTGGTGGATTTTGACCGTTTCCTTCAGAATAAGACGATAGAACAGACAAAGATTTGGGCAGGCAGATAATTATAACAGAACCCCCCTCACCCTCACCCACCACCAACTCTGTCCTTTTTCCTAAATAATACGACAATTTCTCCACTGTCATATAGATCTATTATACGCTTCAATTGTCCCAAGGCACATCTCCAGGTGATAAAAAGGGTAGGTGAAAAAGTTTCAATTTTGTTTGAGGCTGTCGCGTCAAGAATTTGAATCTTGAAATATGGATTTGATAATTGGGTAAGTACAAGTATACAAATAGCCTTCCACCCTTATATCATTGGAGGTATAATCTGCGATTTACCTCCTTCACCAAGACCCATGGCAGGTGGGGACCCTCAAGGTTGGGGTTCAACCTTTTATTATATGCTTCAATTTAAAAAACTCAAATAGGTAGTGTTGGTACGATCCAATTTTGAGATGATCCGGCCTTGACTAGACACCGACCTTTCCATTTTTACAAATAACTTTGCATCGTTTTTCCTTTTTTCTTAAAAATTACAAATTCGATATTGATCGTACTAAAGACACTTACATTTTAACATTTTGGAGTTCAATCTAACATAATTGAGTGAAACTCGTCATAACGGAAAGATCATTAGATGTTGACTTTAATTCAAGAGTCATTTTCAAGATTGGGCTCTTGTTTCGTTTCATCATTTTCAAAATACGTTTATCTCTCTTATTTTTTAACAACACATTTTCAATAATATAACACGCAAACTTGAAATTCCTTATTTTTTACTAACACATTCTCTTTGAAATACTATTCAAAAATGTGTTTTGAACAAAAAATTGCTCAAACAAGGTCTAAGATAAGCAAAGCGCCTCATCATCACCTAGTAATAGCCTAAAATAAATTTATACAATTAAATTAAGTGGATCTATATAAATGGGAAATCTAACTATAAGTGAGGTAAAAAAAATTAGTAATAAAATAAATGAAGTTACACATATATGCATACACTATTGACTATTCAAATTGATGAGGACATGGCTAGCACGAGATCATGGAATGCGGATCCAATTCAAGTTCCCGTTGGTCTAGTTACAAGAGCACGTGCCAAGAAATTTCAAAATGCGTTAAGTGGGCTGATTCTAGGGATTTGGGCTCAAGAAAGCACGTGTAGGCCCATTGATAGTGATGAACGAAATCTCCAACCCTTAATAAGCGTGATTCAAGTCCAAGAAAGTCAATAGGCAAATTGGGAGGTGATTTAGGACAAAAAAAGGTTGACCGCTATTTTACACACATATCACAAAAGCGTCGAGTTTTCTCCACGCTAGGCGCTATAGCCCGCTATTTAGAACACTGTCATTGGAGAGCTAGTCCAAGACTTGACCAATTGAGCAACCTCTCAAGATTGAGAAAATACACTATTTATCCACCATCCATGAAAAATCTCATTTTTTTTTTTGTAACAAATATATATATGCTTAAAATTATGTCNAGAGCTAGTCCAAGACTTGACCAATTGAGCAACCTCTCAAGATTGAGAAAATACACTATTTATCCACCATCCATGAAAAATCTCATTTTTTTTTTTGTAACAAATATATATATGCTTAAAATTATGTCATGTTCCAAAATTCGCAATATTTCAATCGTTTTTATTCAATATAAACTCTCTGTGCACCAAAAATATGTGATATTGTACCAAGTGGACGATTCCAAACAAGCAATTGGTTGGGACCCAAGGTTTAATTTTTGAATGTTGGAACTTAGATGCTTACTCACATAAACATTTGGGATGCAAGTTTAATTTTTTCATCCTTTCATACAATGGATCGAGATATAGATATATAATTATATGAGTTTCTCATGAGATATCTGGTTTAGTAAGAATAATATTTCTATCATGGTATAAATTAACGATCTTATCGTCAATTCTATTACAAATAAACTCTAGTATGTGAGCATAAAAAATACGTGATAATATATGTCAAAAAATTGTAAGAAAAATCATTTTATTCTTAATCTATTGAAATAAGGATGTAATAGTGATTTTAATTTTTAAAAAAATTGACTTTTAAGAGTTAGAATTTATTCTTTCATTTTAATACTTAAATGCACATTGCTAACTATATTGGGGACTCAGATGCTCGTGTTTTAAGGTTGGAGACTCGTATACTCACTCATGTATAGATTGGGGTGCAGAGTTTATTTTTCCCATCTTTTATCGTTACGTGTCCACACTCCACAATATGCAAGAGGAACAAAAGGGACAAGAAGTTGAATTATAGACCAGGTGTCTGCAAGAGGAATTATAGAGTGAGATTTTTTTCATGAGAGAGTTCTTCTTTAGGGAGAAGTATATACTTGAAAATCTTATCTGTTTTGAACTCAAACGCCGAAATTCTTATAAAAAAAATATCAAAACCATCCAATTTTTCATAAATTTGTGTGCGAATAGCCATGATTCCTCTCTCGGTGGAAGATGTTTGTAGTGATTTCAAGGGCCGCCGTGCTGGCTTAATCAAAGCTCTCACTACCGGTACTTAATTTTTTTTTTTTTGAAATATATTGGTATTTAATGAGTATATAATATTTGCTAAATTTTTGGGGGTTTTGCGTTAACTTCAACAGATGCTGAAGAGTTCTATCAACTTTGCGATCCTGGTGAGTTGAATTCCATTTTTACGTTGATAATCTCTCTCCACACAATTTCCTGTTTTGGCCATTGATTTTTATATTTACTCATGACTTTATGAAATTTAATTTAATTACTTCTCTTACAATTCTGAATTGCTTTCTTTATTTAACTTTTATTTAGTTAATTTAATCAACTATAGCTTTTCTGCATTCTTGGGGGTAAATTGATAGTGAGGGATTTAGCAGTTTCTCGTGTATAAGTTTCTGTCTGCACGTGTTTAGACAAAAATATCATTGTGTAATTGAGTTTATTGGAATTTGATTGTATAGTTCTTCAATTAATTAAGCCTCCGTTTGGGAAGAATTTTTAAATGGTTTACTTTATAAATAGAAATGAGTGGTGGATAAAAAAAAAATTACTCACGAGTCCATAGGAACGGGTGATTCAAAGTGAAGTTTGACCATTTGCAGCTGATTTATAAATTTTGCCGAACGGAAGTTGTCAACTTGTCATGCCTTAAATTTTATCGGTAACTTTTTGCCAGGGTACTCAAAGTTGAAGTATTTCTAAATGGTTAGTTTTTTTTTTTTTTGTAAGTTTCTGTTGCAATGTAGATATCATAGTCAATTTTGATTAAAATCTGAATGGGAAAACGGTGAGGTGGTATCTGAGTTAAAACAATTTTAGCAAGTCAGACCACGCGTTGCATATTTGTTTGAAATCACATTTTGCAGCCCTGGGGTTTAATGTGTTCAACTCATAACACATTCTGTGAAATTTCTGTCTAACAAAGCGATGCACGTTGGAGTTGGAACACTAATGGAACTACTACTTCTCATTCTCTCAACTGAATACAACAAAAAATTGTACAGTTTTCCATCAAGGAAGTTTCATAGTCCACGTGAAATAGTGTAATCACCAAGGCTTGTCATTGTTTTGGCATCCTGTACATTTTTGTTACACGTGCTAGTTTCAGTTAGTATAGATGCTTGGTTCTTGTTCTCTTTCCCGTTTGTGTTTTTCTTATGATTCAAATTGCTACGTCTTTCATATTTATGCTGTTCTTATGTGTGTAGTCCCTTTGTGTGCCATTCAACCAGTTCCAAAACAATGTAAGGGAGGAAGCCATGATAGTTCATCAAGCATTAAGAACATGCAAAAGGGGAAGAAAACACGAGCAAAGTTGGGGGTTTGTATGCTTACAAATACAACCACATCACACCTAATGAGCAAGTTTACTAAATGAAACTTTTTTGTTTGACAGGACTTTCTCATATGATGGTTGTTTCTGAATGCAAATGGCACAGAAAAGGCCTGCCAAAGAAAAAGAAAAAAAAACAATAGTTGGTCTTTACAAGTCTCATAATAGGAGAGAGAAATATCATTATATTTAATCCATCTAAATTTTAAATAAATCGAAGGGAGTCAATTTTAGTGTTTCGTGTTATATTTGTTATCATTTTGATGCTTTCTTACGAAATCAGTCCATAGCTCCTTCTTATGTTTCTACTTACAGCAAATAGGACGTTCGACCTCATGAATACATTCAATTGTATACTGCTCATGTATTGACTGAGCAGGCTATATTTATCAGTCAATAGACTCAATACTAAGCCTTTCTTTCAAAAGCATTTCAATTGGTAGCTTAAATGACATTGATTGAGTTAAATATGTGGAAATTTTGCAGAGAAGGAAAATATCTGTCTTTATGGACTTCCTAATGGGCAGTGGGAAGTTAAATTGCCTGATGAGGAGGTGCCTCCTGAACTTCCTGAGCCTACTTTAGGTATAAACTTTCCCAGAGATCAGATGCAAGCAAAGGACTGGCTAGCTCTAGTTGCTGTTCGTAGTGACTTGTGGCTAATTTCTGTTGCTTTCTTTTTTGGTGGCAGATTTGGTTTCAAAAGAGCTGACAGGTATGGTTATTGTAACTTATGAACTCAGTGCTTTGAATTGCTCGGCTTATTTAATTTTTGTTTCTTTTGTCATTTTGTATTCCCAAAGAATCCGGGAAAAAAGCGGTTCATTTTATTGGTGCACAATGCTGGTATCTGAACCTAAATTTTGGTTTTGTTGTGTGTTTTCAGTATGGCTGAGGTGTTAAGAGCTCTATGTTTAAATGACTTAAAGAGTTGCAGCTTCCATTTGTTGTTCTTTCTTCTTTCTTGGCCTTCGAATAATTATAATGGCCCATTTGGCATGACTTTTGAAAAGTAAAAAAGGAACTTTTGAGGCCCAAAAGCTGTTTATGGACTCGTTTGGCTAATTTTATGAAAGTGTTTCTGGTAGGTAGAAGAGTATTTAGAGAAAGTTGATTCAATGTAACTTCCTCTAAAAACACTTTTGAAGAAGGAAGTTTTTCTAAAAATTTCAAACAAAAGTTAAGGCAATTTCCTCTAAAAGCTCTTCTATAGGAAGCAAAAGTGAAAACAAAAACAAAAGCAATGTGAAACGGGCTGTAAGTTTGGTAGGAAAGGTCATCCTAGTGATTCTTATGCAGTGTATACATGAAATGCTATGTGATCTTCTGAATATTTTTTTTCCTCAGGATATTTATGATGCAACTGCCTCTTCCATTTCTCTTAGAGATAGAAATTACAAATATCTAAAATTTCTTTAAAAATTTTATTCTGATAATTGGTCTTTTGTTTCATAAATTATTGCTGGTATCTGGATGCAGGAATGATTTGTTCGATAGGATAAATGAACTGCCGACAGTATTTGATATTGTGACTGGAGCTACAGAGGAGCAAGTGAAGGACACATCCAAGTTAAACTCAAAAGCAGTAAAAGAGACCATCTTTTCTTTGTTTTATGTGGAATTTGTGATTGTTACTATATAATTGCTCATATATTCACAAATTTTCAGAAAATGCGGCCTGTACCAATAATATGATTATAAACACTGCTAATGTATAACTTTTGCCATATTTATCAGTCAATGGAATGTTGCTGCCGAAAATTATTGCCATTGTTTGATTGGTACAGGCCATTGTCTGATTGGGCATGTAACTTATTGTTCATTTTGTTCCTAGGTTCTGGTGATAAAAAACTGGATGAAACTTATTTCACTCACTCTCTCTCTCTCTGTCTCTCGCTCGTAAATAAATACAAAAATAGAAGTTTTTAAATACAGTTGATTATGGTGAAAAATAAAGGAAAATAATGAATATCAAAATATATCTTGTAGGTTTGTCTGCACTTTGTACACTTGCTTCCCTTGTGCTTTATCTTTGAAATTTGTGTATAAGCATTTTCTGGTATTTTACGCATGGAAATCCTCGATCAAATCTGTGCCTCTGTAATCCTCTACATGAAAATATTTGCTTCAACCCCTTCCCATCTGTTCAGCTTTCTCATGGCTGGGGATCATCTCTGCTCGTGGCGCACTCTTCACCTATCTTTTTTAGCATATAGTTGATTTGGCTTGTGCAGTACTCGAGTTGCAAGGATAATGAAGAGTTTCTCTAGAGAGTGTTAGTTGAATAACGTTTGGATTACTCTTTTTCTCCCCTTATTAATTGTTGCTTTGTTCCCAGTACATTTTTCCATGGCAAGATGCTTTAAACAATGTTGTGCTGAGATGCTGTTTGCATTAGTAATCAACCACTTGGCTCTAGTTTCTGCATTTATTCACCACACAATGAGCATTAATTCTCAAGGAAGAAAGAACATTGGTGAACAATTGGTAAATTCTTAAGTTACATGGCGATTTCAACTTGATCAAGTAGTTCACGTATCATGATTCTTCAGCAGAATAGTTGGAGATTTGTAGCATGTGTAACACATCTTCATTGTAGGATGCAGGTTCTGTTTTATTTTTATTATCTTCACACAAATACTGCAGTATCCCATGGTTGATTTTTCTAACAGCTATCACTTCTTAGAAGTTGGAGTGTCGTATATATGGCAGTGCTTAACTATATTAACATAATCGTGTACCCTTCATATTTGCAGTAAACACAGTTTTGCGCCTCCTTTAAACGCTTTTTCCTACTGTGTGCTTTACCATTAAATATGAAAACATCATTTTATTGAATCTTAGGCCAAAAACTCCAAGATCCAAGTCAAGCACGAGGACAAGGGCTTGGACGAAGAGGAGGAGAAAGATGAAACCTTGTGTGGAGCGTGTGGGGAACTCTATGTTGAGGATGAATTTTGGATCTTCTGTGATGTATGTAAGAGATGGTTCCATGGCAAGTGTGTTAACATAACTCCTGCCCGTGCTGAATATATCAAGCAGTACAAATGCCCAATCTGTAGTAGCAAGAAGAGAGCACGCCCTTGGAATGCTCCATGATTAAGGTACTTGGTTTACAAATCTTTTATTCCCATCTTTTTTTCTGAACATGGCTAACTGTGTTATTTGTACATTAGGAACACAATAACAGGGATGACCGCTATAATGTTGCTAGTCGGCTTTATTTAGATAGTTACTCTGGGTGTCCACCCATGTAAATCTGAATTATGGGTTATGTAGAGATTTTCCTCTTGCAGGAGAGATGTATATATCTCACTTTATGTTACTTCACAACTTTTATCTTAAATAACGATGGTTTAGGAACTAATTGAGTTACAGTTGAAAATATTGGTTTTAAGCAACTTAATTGCATCTCAAGATGCTGCTCTCTCTATGGCATGCAATCTCAGCTCAGGTTGCATTGTTGGTTCATAAGGACCTCCTATGAGATGTAAAGTGGCTCGGCTGGGGTGCTCGAAAAAGTGAGGCCTGACTGCGCCTGCAAGCATGGTAAGTTGTCGGACCATGCCGAACCCCTTGGACCAGGTTTAACTGGCTTCTACTACAAATAACTGCTAGTAAGACCAAGAATGCAAATAGTAAAGATGAGAAAAGTTAGTGGAAAGGGAGTAGGGAAAATCATAAAACAATGATATTCTTCAGTGTTACAAAAAAGTGAAGCGTGGGGAAACGAGGAGGCCAAACTTCAGCCTAGACGT
>CAIGRR010344524.1:0-11149 GCA_903798365.1 Fraxinus sp. 1973-6204 | reverse complement strand
TGCAGAATTCCAACTCTTAAGGTCTCTAACCCCCAGACCTCCTTCTTTACTCGGCATGCATGCATCCCTCCAAGCACCCAAAGCCTTCTTATTACTCCAAAGAAAATTCAAATGCATATGTCCTTCTTCTTTTTACCAAATTCTCTTTTTCTACAATTTAACCTTACTATTTACATCAACGTAGAAATAAAATAGCTGTTTGAGGGGTATGTTTGGTATTCAACTCCTTGCCCGCGTTCTCCGGGAAGCTCTCCACTTACGTTTTTGGTCTTTGATTCCATTAATAAAGTAGGGACCGACAATTAATTTACTTTATTTTTTTAGTCAAACAATGTAGATAATTTTGTTTATATAATGTCACGTGATACTATATATCAGACGTGATCTTATATATCAGACAACTTAACGAAAAAAATCATTTTTGTAATCAATAATTTTTTGTCAACACATAACATTGTCAACGCTGTTGTATGGATGAATGTACAAATGGCGAAACTCATTTTCTATTATTTAGGAATATAATTTATTCTTGAAAGTATATATTTACATTGCAAGAAAAGAAAATAAAATTTATATGTTGTAAAATATATAGTTGTTACGCTTTGTCATCAAGGCTCTAATCAAAGTGTCATGTCGCGATCAATAAAGACCCAATTGNATTTTCTATTATTTAGGAATATAATTTATTCTTGAAAGTATATATTTACATTGCAAGAAAAGAAAATAAAATTTATATGTTGTAAAATATATAGTTGTTATGCTTTGTCATCAAGGCTCTAATCAAAGTGTCATGTCGCGATCAATAAAGACCCAATTGATCAAATGCAAAGAAGTCAAACAAAGATTGAAACTCCTATGCCGAAACATTGTCTAAATTGCTGAAGCTCTTAAACGCTTCGAAGCGCTGCCTAAATGGCTGAAACTCTTAATCCAAAGTACTACGTAAGAAATCAAAGAAGAATTCGAAACTCTTCACACAGAAGACCACTAATTCGAAGCTCCCTTCGGCCGAATCCCTCAATTCATTCGAAGTCCCTGAAATTGAAGTTGTCTTTACAAGATTTGTAGGCAGTTAGCAGTCATTACAAGATTTGTAGGCAATCTTTAGGAATGGTTAATGTAACGTTTGTAATAAAAAATATCAAGTGTATCGATCTAATGTATAGGGCGGCTGATCAATTGTCAATGTATTTAATGTATGATAAATTTAGTGATGTGAAACTTTAATTAAGAAGATGAGACCAGTGGTTCTAATCTAACGACCGCCTGTCTGCCAGAACTCTATAAATAGGTGATCTTTGTAAATAGTAAATAATGATTTTTTGAATATTGATTCTAATATACAAGAATACACTCAAGAAAAATACTCTCAATATACCCTCTTGCTTGTTCTACATTTGTTAGTTTGATTTTAGGTTATGTATACTTTGTTGGTGATTGTTTGTTAGTGCAATCATTTTAGTCACTATCGTTGGTGCTCGAATATTTTTGTCTCGCGACATAAAGCATTTCCCGCATTCACGCGCTACTCTTCTCTGTCGGTTCTCTAGTCAAAAACGCGCCGAAACTTTCTTGAGTTGTCGTCATGGGCTCGACATCTATTGTCCACGCTGACGTTAAGAAAAACGGGTAGTCAAAGTGCCCGTCGTAATCCACGTGTAAAGGAAATCAACTAAGACCAATTGGTCAAATGCAAAGAAGTCAAACAAAGGCTAAGACTCCCGTGTCGAAGCACTGCCTAAATGGTGAAACTCTTAAGCGCTTCAAAGCACTTGCCTAAATGGCTGAAACTCTTAAGCCGAAGTGCTACGTAAGAAATCAAAGAAGAAGTCGAAGTTCTTCACACAGAAGACTACTAATTCGAAACTCCCTCGGGCCGAAGCCCTCAATTCATCCAAAGTCCCTAAAGCTAAGCTGTCTCTTATATGATTTAAAGGTAATCTATAGGAATGATTGATGTAACGTTTGTAATAAAGAATGTTATGTGTGTCAACCTAATGTATAGAGCTGCTAACCCCGTTGTCATTGTATTTAATGTATGGTAGATTTAAAAATGTGAGACTTCAATCAAGTAGATCAGGTCACGTGGTTCTGATCCACGATCACCACGTCGAGTATAACTCTATAAATATGTGGTCATTGTAAATTGTAAATGATGGTTTTTTCAATATTGATTCTAATATAAAAAATACACTCAAGAAAAATACTCTAAATATACCCTCTTGCTTGTTATACATTTGTTACTTTGATTTTACGTTATTGACACTTTATTGGTGATTGTTTATTAGTGCAATTATCTTCACAATCGTTGGTATTGGAACATTTTTGTCTCGCGCTGTAAAACATCTCTCGTGTTTATGCGTTCCCCTTCTCCGTTCGTTTCTTATGTCAAAACACGTTAAAATTTGCTTGAGTTGACGTGAATGAGTCAGACATTTGTTGTTCACGTGACTTACGAAAAACGGGGTCAACAATAGTAATTCTTTAAACGTTGAACTGGCCACCATATTTTAGTCCCTTTTTTTTTAAAAAAAAAAAAAATATTGAGATTTCATAAATTTTCAAGAACAGACATTTCTGTAGTGGTGTCTCGGAGTATACAAACAGTAAAAAGTAGAAAAGTACTAGCAGTATACTTTTTGAACTGGGATTTTATGAGAATTAATTATTAATAATTATTATTATCTGATTCCAGCTTTGCAACAGGGGCAAAGTTTTATTCTTTGAAGGTCAAGCACGTGATCTGTAATCACTGAGTTCTTCTAGAGCGGCCTAATGTGTATTCCTGCTCATCTTTTCAACTGGCTCTGAGTTATTTACTTAATCTAATTTTTCTGTATTTTGTTGAAAAGATTGGGCCTTGAAGTGGAAAAGATATTGTGGAATCTTTGTAGCTATCTGGGTTGTCTTTACTTGCTATTTTAGCTGATCTTTAGAACTGGGTCTGAGCTATTTTCTTATTCTTTGATGTTTTTTGAATTGAAATTAGTTCTTGGAGTGGAAGAGCTATTTTGTTTTCTTTTCCTCTATTTGAGTTTTCTTCAGAATGGCTGAAAGGTACTTTTTCAGTTTTATTTCCTACATTTGACTGATTTCTGAAATGATTTGAGTAATTTTAGGTGATTATTGAGGCTGGAGGAAATAATACTGGAAGTGAACGGTTATTTGGTAAAGGTTTTTCCTGGAGGAGGGAGGTGGGGGTAAAATTTTGGGGTTTGTAAAACATGGGATTAGGTGGTGATGCATTAAAGGAGGAGTCTTGGGATGTGGAGAAATCAAAGGGGAGTAAGAAGAAAGATGGTGGTTCTGAGGAGGAAACCGGGTGTTGGATTAAATTGAGGTTTATTGGCAGCTGTATGTCATCAAGATCTAAAGTTGATAGCTCTATTAGTAGCATCAGCACTCACTGTGGTAATACTTTAACTCGTAGTTTAAATTTTTTATGGTTTTGTGTTTTATTTTTTATATTCTTGATAGTATCTTTGTCTTCTTGTTGCAGTTGTATGTGATTGCTGTATTTGCTATTTGTATTGGTATGGCTTCTAAATATGATATGGTGAAAAACAATGATTCCTATTTACTTGACAAGAAGTTCCTGAGCAAAATATACTGTTTCTGATACTATATAAGATAGATGATATTAAACTTAAACAAATGTTGAACTTTTGAATTCATGGAAATTCCAGTTAATCTGCTTGTCTTGGGGTTTGTTGCTGGCTAATTAGAGATGATTCCAAATAGTTCCAATATTCATGCAGTATTTTGTTTGATCAAGAAAAGAAGGGAGGGGGAAGGAAGTGGGGATACTACTTAGCAACAGCATAGGAAGATTGATTAAAGATGCTAACATTTGAGATTTAAGTGTGCGTACTAACCACTTGCATTTTCAATTTGTCAATTCTAAAATTTGAAAAATCATTAGCCATGGTTGTGTATCAAAACTTAGTAAACAAGTTTATAATACTCTTATTGGAGTTAAATGGTATCTAAAATATTTTGATTTATTTTTAAAATTTAATGAACTTATTGCTGTTTCATTAGTCTGTCTTCTTGATGAGAATTTATTGCATTGCGTATGTTAAACCTTAAGATAGTTTCCATTTCTTTTGATTAGTAAAATATCTGTCTAGTGAACTTGGTGACTTACTGTCAGTGTAATATTTTATCTTATATGCATGTGAATGTTATGTATATGACTATCAAGAGATAATGTGTAGATACTTTCCAAAGTGTGGTTGGATTGTGTAGAGTGAATTGTGTTTGTGTTATTATAAGAGCTATTCTTGATTTCCAAATAATTTTAATATGGACTATAATGTGATTGGAGTTGTAATACTAATCGTAATGCTAGTAATGGATAAGATGTATGCAAAAATTTGAACGGACCAATTTAAGAACTAAGAATCCTAGTTTAACTTATAGGCTTGAACTTTGAAGGGGCATAACGAACCTTAGGGTCGGCTAAATTTATTGGCTCTAAAGTGGGTGATGGGAAGAGAGAATCAGATTTGGTTGGATACTTGGTGCGCTGACAATGCTTTGAAAGAGGATTTTGGTTCTCTCTTTGGAATTGCAGTGTAATTCTGTTTCTATTAGAGAGATAATTTTCAGATTTTTCATGGGAGTGTGACAAAAGAATTTATGCTTTTGGAGTGAGGTGCCTGAGGGTCCGGATGGGGAGGTTGAGTCAGCCCAAATCTCTTGCTAAATTATGGTCATAATGGTGACGGTTACAGGATGGTCTATAGAGAGCAAGTGACGCCAGATTCTTCACCAAAACTGTCTATTATCTCATGCTTAAACTGGATGCTTTTGTTTTCTGTTGGAAAGTAATTTGGGTTGGTAAAGCTCCTGAATGCTTCTGGAGATGCCATCTTCATATCCGATAACCCGAGGAGGAAAAAACTATGCATTAGCTGATGTTTAACTCGTAAGAAGGCGAGGAAGGATGTTAATCATACTATGGTTGATTCTAGTGGGAGCTGATTTTAAGAGTTTTTGGGGTGCAAAAGGTTATGCCTGGTTTACATTTAGAAACTATTAAGGAAAGATATAGCTTCTCGCTGTTCGATGTGAACTTTTGACATAGAGTATCGTGAGAGCTTTTAAATACATTGAGATTTTGTCTGAGGGTTAAAGAATTTTTCTTTTTTCTCTTTTTAATCTTTTGGAGTAGTCAATCCGTTCCTAGTTTTACAAACTCTCGGATGGATTATTTGGATACTTGGATAGTTCAAAACTGTACAATTCAGTTGTATATCTTGTGCAAGGGTAAGGTTAAACCTCATATACTAATATTCGTGGTTTTCACGTCGTCTTGTTATTGGTAATTTGTGTCTCTCATATGACTTGATGCATATATGGCTATTCTTTTCACACTTGTCATGCATATACGGTAATATTCTTGTCGGTCTTACGTTGTTACTAACACTTTCCTGCATCTACTGATTGAGTATGTGGAACCCTATATATCATGTGTGATGCCTGGCAATGCCTGTGTAGACTTTTGCTACCACGATAATTTGTATCTCATTTTTTATCTACTATTTGATTGTGCTTGTAAGCAGAAAGCAAATCTATGATTGATACGAGCAGAGACCAACCAGTTGCTGCCATAATCTCATCCTCCACAACGAGCAATGCGGAAAGCAATTCTTCCAGCTCCAAACTTGAAGAGGAACTTCAAATTTCTTCTCGGCTTCGAAAATTCGCATTTAATGATCTTAAGTTGGCAACAAGGAATTTTAGACCAGAATCACTTCTTGGTGAAGGAGGTTTCGGTTGTGTATTTAAGGGGTGGATTGAAGAGAATGGAACAGCACCTGTGAAACCTGGGACAGGACTTACTGTTGCTGTGAAAACCCTCAATCATGATGGGCTTCAGGGTCACAAAGAATGGCTGGTTTGATGCTTTCTTTATTTGATTTGCTCAACATGGCTCTCATGTGTATGCTATTTTCTCTTATTTTGTGTTGAATTATTCTAAATTAAACTTTTATTTGACAGGCTGAAGTAAATTTTCTTGGTGACCTCATTCATCCTAATTTGGTTAAACTAATAGGATCCTGTATTGAAGATGATCAAAGGCTGCTTGTGTATGAGTTCATGCCTAGAGGAAGCTTGGAGAACCACTTGTTCAGGAGTAAGTATCTATTAGCTTCAGTGTATTTTTCATCAGTGAACAGATTTTATCTACTCTCCTTTGTTTCATATTTCATTCTTATCGTAGTTGAACCGTGATTATCTTCACATATTTTTTTTTCCTTAATATGTCCAATGTTTGGCTATATTTACCATTATTGTTTCTAGGGTCTCTACCTCTACCGTGGTCTATTAGGATGAAAATTGCTTGTGGTGCTGCAAAGGGTCTTGCTTTTCTTCATGAGGAAGCAGAGCGGCCGGTGATATATCGTGATTTTAAAACATCTAATATTCTGTTAGATTCAGTAAGTTCCAATGTTTTGCAAACTATGTTTGTGCTGACTACATTTTTGACTCGTGTAGGTAGCTTATCTAATAGCTTATTATTCCAGGAATATAACTCCAAACTTTCTGATTTTGGACTTGCTAAAGATGCTCCGGATGAAGGAAAGACTCATGTTTCCACTCGTGTGATGGGAACGTATGGTTATGCGGCCCCAGAATATGTCATGACAGGTGGCACTTATATGCCTTTGATTATAGTCTTGCCTTTTCTTGATGCAAAACAGCAAATGAAATAGAGATAATGGGTAAATAATATAAGAGGTTGAAAAAAATGGACGAAGAGAGTAAGGATTAGAGAGATATTGGAGAAAAGTAACTTAACAGAGAAAAAAGGTTTACTGTAAGTTTGAAGGTTTGATATATAGGGACGTCATGCCTTGAACTTGTGAGACTTGAAAGTTGAAAGTGTCAGAGCCGTGTACTACACTCTTTGTGGGGGCTACCTCTAGAATAAAGCCCATTTTTGTTGTAGTGAGAGAAAAAAGGTTTACTGTAAGTTTGAAGGTTTGATATATAGGGACGTCATGCCTTGAACTTGTGAGACTTGAAAGTTGAAAGTGTCAGAGCCGTGTACTACACTCTTTGTGGGGGCTACCTCTAGAATCCCACATTGTCCATTGTGATGTCAAATGTGTGGACCTTGATGAAGAGGCTTCATGGATTTAGTCCCTGGAGAGGGCGGGGAAAATGAGATACTTTCCTGTTTACTTTCTTTGAATGGATAATGAACACAAGTTTTTATGTTGGAGGCGTCTTTTGAGTATGTCTTTTGGTTGCATGGTTATGAGCAAGCCCAACTAATGGTTCCTTCAATATACGAACTCCTCATCATGTGCAGGGACCTATAGCCTCGGACAGGGACAGTCGGTAGCTTAAAATGCACCACATTCACCTGGTGGCGTCATCACGGATTTACAAGGAAATAATATCATGTGTGCATCATATTTTAAGCAAACAAGTCCTTTAGGCGTCAATCCTTATACCATGCAAATATCTTGTGCTTATCGAGAAATGTGCTTGTCATTGCACTTACTGCATCTCTATCTTCCTAATGGGCCTAACTTACCCTAAAATGAGTTTGTTGTTTATGTCACATAATGCTACTGTGTCCTACCAGTGCACAAGTTTCGTTATTTTGATAAACATGTTACAACAAAACTCGGAAAGGTAGATTTTTTTCCACTTCTTTCCATTTTCATTCACATAAAAAGGGCTTGCTATTTGATATTCCTATATAGCATAGCTTCAATTCTTAAATTTAATTAGTATGTCTTAAACATCCTTGGTCATTTTCTAGTTCATCTATGCAATTACATTTTTGAGCGTTCCCATTTTTCCCACTATTTGTGACCTCTTCGGTACTTTTTTATCTTTTCCATACTTCTGTGACAATGCCGCTTCTGATGCAGGGCATCTTACATCAAAGAGCGATGTCTACAGCTTTGGTGTCGTTTTGCTCGAAATACTCAGTGGAAGAAGATCAATGGACAAAAATCGGCCTAATGGAGAACATAACCTTGTAGAATGGGCTCGGCCTAATCTGGGTGAGAGGAGACGGTTTTATCGACTAATAGACCCTAGACTTGAAGGCCATTTTTCTATAAAAGGTGCCCAAAAAGCTGCACAGTTGGCCGCACGCTGTCTTAACAGGGATGCAAAAGCAAGGCCTTTAATGAGTGAAGTTGTCGAAGCTTTAAAGCCTTTGCCAAATCTCAAGGATATGGCCAGCTCTTTGTACTATTTCCAGACGATGCAAGCTGATCGTGTGGGATCGAGCCCAAATGCCAGAAATGGCCTTAGAACGCAGGGCTCATTCTCGAGAAATGGTCAGCTTCAATCAAGAAGTCTCTCTTTACATAATGGTTCTTATGCTTCTCCATATCATCATAAGTTTGTTCGATCACCAAAACCAAATGGCAAAGCATAGAAATGGATCAGCATTCAGCAATTATGGTGCTTCTTTTCATAATGATCGGAGTATTCTTTTCTTTTGCCCGTATTTACCATCGGTCCATTATCCTTGGATAACTTCAAAAGGAGCAGGAGAGTGCATAATTATCTTGCCACTGTAAAAAGTTGAACTCCCACTGGGGAAGATTGTAATGTAAATAGGAGCTGAATCTGGTGGAGTAAATGTTTAGCCCTCTCTCTCTGTTTAGTGCAAGTGATATTACTTCACATGAAGTCCAGGTAATCTCAAAGACACCTATTTTAACACCCCTTAAATTTAGATTTGGAGATATTATCTCTTAACTTTATCTTAAATTAATAAATGCGGAAAACGATTAAATTTGTTTGTAACGTAAGGAACATTGATGACTTGTTATTTTAAAATAAGGATAATGCTACTTGTACAAAATTGTTGACAAAATAGTCACATGGCACCCCCCTATTGGAAGGGCGCCTGCCCATGTGGCTATTTTGTCAACCATTTTGTAATGGGTTTTGTACCTGTAGCATTACCCTTTAAATATTATAGTACTTTTAGAGCCTTGATATTTTATGATCGTATTTTGATAATTATAGAAAGCCCATTAATTGACCCTATTAATTTTCTCATTTCGTGCCAATAAATTATTAAAACTTCTCGTTCGACTCCATCAACCAAACTCCATTCCGAAATTGGTTTCAGTTAATTTAATTAGAATCGATATATCTAATATGTGAGAATGATTGATTACAAATAACATATTAGGGCTTGTTTGATTGGGAAAAATTTTTCATGGAAAATGGAAAAGAAATTCCATCTTCCACTCTAGGCATGTTTGATAGATCAAATTTTCTTGGTTTTGGCTCACACGGTTGGTTTTCCATGGTTTTGAGTTTAGATTTTTAATTTTTAATTTATTTTGGCAATGGAAACAAATTACATCCCCAATTGTAACAAATTATATCCTTTTAATAGACAATTCTCTTGTAAAACAAAGTCAAACGAACACCAAAAGATCTAAAATTTCAATATTTTCCACATGAAAAATTATACTAATCAAATACAATTAATTGACAATTCTCCAAAAAATAATTTTAGACAATTCAATTCTTTGAAATTCATTTTATTTCCACCCAAATTTCACTCTTACAATTAAACGGACCCTTAGTCTGCTTGGGAGTTCCGGCATAAAGTGCAATAATTTTTTTTTTTATCATATAATATATTATAAATTTAATGAAATTATATTTATGTTTAATTTAGAACTACTAGGATCTGCTTGGGAGTTCTGGTGTACCGATTATTAGCGTTTTTTAAAGTATCGGTTATGAACGTTTATAAGTGGATCGGTTACGAGTAGTTTTAGTAGCGATTTTTAAAACAATTCAACTCATGTTTGAGAGTTTATTATCCACCGATTTTAAAAGTTTTTTTAAAAAAATAAAGTTACATATATGTCTTTTAGCGAAATTTTTAGTTTATAATTTCTAGTATGATTTTTTTATAAATAATATTTTACTTATATATAATTTATATATAAATAAGTCAATATTTAAATTAAAAATTTAAATAAAGTTAAATATTTACTTAAAATTTTATGTTAGCATTTTTTAGTTATAAATGAACTTTATAATTATAAGTTTAATTTTGTACTTTTAAATAATTTTTACTCATAAGTGAATTTTTTACTTAAAAATAATTTTTTATATTTTATAAGTTATTTTTTGTCCTATTAATAATATTTTTACACAGAAATAGTTTTTTTTTATCTTATAAGTAATATTTTACTTATAAGTAATTTTTTTAATTATAATGTAATTTTTTGTTTATAAATAATTTTTTAGTTAATATATTTTTATTTATAAGTTAGTATTAAACAAAATATGTTGGTTGAAACTAATTATTTTATAAAGGGTAAAATTAGAAGAGAATTTGAAAAATGACAAAAAAAAAAGCCGATTTAGTAGGTTGAGATAACCAATTAAAATTACAATACACTGTTTTTGGGGGATTTTTAAACTATCCAAATCCGGTGCTCCAAAAAAACTAGCAAGCACCGGTTCTTTCCGATGCCCCAAAAAACTAGCAAGCACTAGTTCTTTCAACCCCTCATAAGGTGCTTGATAAGGGCATTTTATGCGTTTATCTTGACTTCTATTCTTATTTATTATCTACTTCATTTGTATAAATTATGTTAACTGTAGGAAAATCTCTTGGATACGATTTATTTTATGTGAAAAGAGGCTATTTGAAACTTAATTGGAGTTGATTTGAAGTAATTGAAGATTGACCGAATTGCATGAGATCAATTGTAAGTATTATGGAGTATTCGGTAAAAAATCATAAGTTCGGGAGTTAAATTCAATATTTGGAAAGTTGAGGACTTAATTGCAAACTCCAAAACTTATCTCAGGTAAACTATTATTACTTTGGAATGAAGATAACTTATTTGAAAATATTACATGATGAAGGAATAAAGCCATATGAGAAAATGGGTTCAATTGGAAAAAGGGATTATTTCCTTTTATTTCTTAAAACTCTTTGGTAGAAACCAATTGAACTCTTTGGGAAAAATCAATTTGAATAAGGACTATGCCTAATTTTGCTCTATAAATACACAACTAGAGGTGGCAATGGGCCGAGCCGAGCCGGCTCGGCCCATGCCAACACGAGCTCGGCTCGCTCGTGGCTTGTTGCCCGGCTCGTGGGCTTTTGGGCCAGGCGAGCCGAGAG
>CAIGRR010344475.1:0-15003 GCA_903798365.1 Fraxinus sp. 1973-6204 | reverse complement strand
TAACTGATAAAATAAAAAAAGATACAGAAGAATAAAAGTAATTTCAATGAAATCAACAGGCTAACTGATCTCTATTCTGAGAAATCTGTTCAAAAATTGGAAGCCTTCTTGATCTAGCGGGCGCCCATTCATTCATCACACGTTCAAGCACTTCAACAAAATCGTCTTCAAAAGTTAGGCCTTCAGGAAGACTTGGCGTTAACGAAGGCAGAGACTGCCCAGATTCTTGCAGTTCTGACAACAATTCTTCAGCACGAATTCTCGACTTTGAATCATCGAAACCTGGTAGTTTATACTGCCAAATTTCTTGAAGAACCAAATTTGCCTCATCGTATCGTCCCTGTTTTATTAGGCAATGGCATAGGTTGCAGGCCTTGTTCGTGTCCGGGTCGATCATTTGTGCCTTACGGTATACAACTTCTGCTGCCATGTAATTGCCTTTCTGCATGTAAGCCCAGCCTAGATTTCCCTGTTCCGAAAACCATGGTCATTACACGATCCATTATTGCATTTGGAGCTAATTTTAATGAACGGACACGAACACGAACACGACACACATTAGATTTGAAGAAGAAATGATGTAACAGTAGTATGATTACCAGTATTTTTGAAGTTTCCTGCTTGACTGAAACCTGAAACTTCTTCCCATGAGAGCGCGCGGTCTTAGTCGGCTTTCCATTGAAGGCCTCTCCTAAGTATATCTTTTTAAGCTTATGCTTCAGCAGCATTATTTGTTCATCAGCTTTTCCACATTTCTACAAATCAGGGGGGAAAAAAGGCATTATAAAATGTACAAAGACGTGAATGATTAATGCAATTTCCTTAAAATATTCTTCTAGGATTTTGTTGTGTTAGGTTTTCTAGGACTTGAGACACTCGAATAATTTTGTTGAATAAAAAAAACCTTTGATTGATGTGTTATTCGGTGTTATGTTTAGATGGAGACGATAGATTCGTTGGTCAAAAACAATACATGAATAATTATTTACTACTATTGAGACTTGAATTTAGCTCTATTTGGTAGAGATTAAAATTAGATTTTTAGTAGATTTTGATAGAAGTTGATGAAATATGTGATTAAAATTAAATGTTGATTTTAACTTGAAATTTTAATTGGATTTTAATGCAAACCAAACAAGGACTTAATCTTAAAAGGTAGTAGTCAAAACCTAAATTATATGTTTATTTTATCTTTAATTAACGTGGAATTTTATCCTTAACAACAATTAAAAAAAAGAAAAGAAAAAAGAAAACGAAGAAGGTGTTACAAACATGATAATCTAAATGCTATATACCTTGTACAAATCAATGAGAACATTGTCAAGTGATTCTTGGGCTTGTTTTGGACAAAGGCTCCTAAAGGACTTAACGGCTTCAATTCCCTCTTCAGTTCTATTCAGTTGTTTCATAACCACAACCATATCCTTAAGGGCACTGTCCACTCTATCCCCTGCATTAATAGCTTTCCAAAACCATACTATAGCTTTTTCTGGATCTTTTTGTACTATCTGAAATCCAAAAAATATTCAACTTCTATTTCTTATTTAATATTTCAATTTATGTTGTTAGTCCGAATCAATGGAAAATTTGACTATCTAGTTAAAAGAAAGGGTCAACTAGAACTTGTGAGATAGAACTTCAACATGAAAAAAAAAAGTTTAAATGAGTTCGATCAAATCAAAACATTAGTAGAATTCGAGATTGATAATCTCAAACAAGTCAAACCAAACGCAGAATAACACTTAAAAGCCCTATTTAAAAAAAAAAGTTAATATTCGAAACGACATGAAAATATTGTACAAAAAAAATATAGTTTCAATTTATAATGATATATTTAATTATGAAAAATGATTCAACATTAATTTAAACTCTAATCGCTTATTCGTTTTATCTAATGTAAAATCGAACGTAAATAATTTTTTTTTTTTATCTTTTTTGTTGAAGCTAGAATTAAGCTACAATGTGCAATTGGTCAAAAAATTTCGAAATGATTCATTAAAGTTCGTTCCAAGGTTTTCGAATATTATTAAAAACTATCCAAAGAATTTCGATTTTCAAAACGTGAATAGCAGTATAGGTTGTAACAAAGTTGACTGTGTTAAGGTCGAACTCCAAGTCGATAGATAGAAAGATTTGATAGATGGAAAGGGCAGACCTGAGCATGCTTAGCCCTAACATAAGGACCATCGCCTGAAGGAACCTTGTGAATTACGTGAAAGGGCTCTTTCTCTTTCTTCACCGTCTTCTTTAAATCACTTTCCATTTTCATTCTCTCTCTAAAAGTTCATACACTCAGCAGTTTATACATCAACAAATCTGGAGAAAGAATGGCAGATTCAGATGGAGGGAAGTAGCTAAGAATACAGCATATATACAGATAATTAATGAATCTGGACAATGGTGACGTCCATGTTCTATGATCTTAGATTAGACAAAGAAAAGCCAGTTCCAGGGTGACACGTGTCATTATGTCCCCAGTAATAATTTGGCAATTAGCATTTAAGAAAAAATGGTCGAGTTTTTCCTTACCAAATTCGAAGAAATCTAACGTTTGCTTGTAACAATTTGTAAAAGCCATTGCTCGATGGCATTTCCCTCTGCCACGAGGAATAATATTATTCATCTAGATAATTTATGTCGTATTGAGATTATTGTTATTATTATTATATTGTTTAATAAATAAAAATATATTTAAATTTCATTGTATAGCTATGATCGTCACTCATAAAGAAAAACTAATTTCTTACCATTTCTCAAATAGGTAACATGTTACGATATATGAATTTTAGACACTTTGTAATCTATTTTGCGTGTTAGCGTGGTAAGACTTGTTCCGAGTTAGTAGTCGATAATCATTTGAAAGCTGAGCAAATATGTGTTCATAAGCTAACTAGCTCCTATATCTGAATTATCGAAAACCATGAAATATTATTCAACTTTTAAAGAAACAAAAAAGGACATGTTATTTTCCACTCAACTACCAAATATTAGTGAACAATTTGTTCGTTTTGAACCATCAATGAACAAACTCGACTTATTGAATTTATCTAACAATGGAATAGAACATGACACTTGATTCATTTGTTGATTTATTCTTTTTCTATCTAAATTTTAAATAAAGTTTTTTCATGTATCTTAATCGATGAAATTTTCATCACATCGCACCTAATCCAATCCAAAAAAAAATAAAATTAAAATGTAAGATTGTGCCAAAGCTTGGTGCAAGCTCCTAAGATATAGATGCGTTAATTCAACGCCAGCCTCTTTACACTTTTATTTCATATAATCCCAGAGCCCGCCAGCATATGTTGTTGCCTAAGACCCACCGTAAGGATCTCCCAACGTAGGCAAGACCAGAGCTCAACGTGTCCTTGTTTGTTCAGTAATTTTAAAGACAATTTCTCATTCTACATTTCAACCAACCGGTAGGAACACTCTTAAAGCACATCAGTTCACGTAAGAGATGAAAACCCAGCTCGACCCTCACAAACACACGGCAAGATATGGTGAGAGATATTCGCAGTCATTGAAACATAACTAGTATTTTGAAACAGGAAAACAAATTAGCAACGCGAATCAAAGAATTATGGCAGGCACAACCTGGCTACACTTGCTCTTTGGCATAAAATAGAAGCATATTTGGAACAACCTTCACCATATATCAACATGATAAAAGTCGAGCAAATGAACTGCTCAACGACCCAAGGTAACATAAGCCACAAGTAAACACAAATCTAAATGGAAACCAAGAGGCCAACCAATGCAAGCTTTAGGTAGATCATACAAGAACAATTCTGAAACTATGCCTGGTGGCCGTCACCCTTTGCATAGCCACTCCTTGCATAGTTGCCCATCCTTCCACTCCCCCGGCCACGGCCATAGCCTCTGCCACCTCCACCTTTGTCTCTTCCATATCCAGCACCTGTCAATAAACAAAAAGTTGATGTTTCTAATTATGAACAATTCTAGAGCAAGTTCAAACATAAAGACTACGTATTCTTGCAAATTGCAATAGTCAATAACACGCCCTTATTTCAAAAAAAAATTGACATTTTCTTGAATTCAAGACATTAGCAGAAAATCATTTGTTTGACAATCCTGAGTTAAAGAAGCACATTAACCACAATAACCCCAACCATTACCAACACCACGCCTGCCACCTCGGCCCCAGTTTGAATATCCACCATTTTCTGCCAGGATGAAAGATGAGGAGTCAGAAATATAGGATACTTGATGCAACGAGATATAAGACAGTCCGCATAATAGGAGAAAAAATGGTTCTAGTGAGTGAGTACCTTGATAGCTTGCATATCCACCTCTGTTCCAACCCCGTCCCCTACCTCTGCCACGAGCTCTTCCTCTTCCATATGAATCTAAATATCAAATTTCATTAATATCAAGGATGAAGGATGTAATAGTTCAATATGAGGTTCCATTTCAATTCCTTTTCTTAATATTACCTCCGTTACCAGCATTGTACACTGCACGCACTTGTCTAGGTGGTGGTTGCAGTTGCTGCAGCCGATAGTTATACTGTTGTTTAGTTTGCTCCATAGAAGATGGAGCTTGGTACCTATAGTACAATAAATAAATAAATAAATAAATAAAAATTATGCTCAGAGAATATCATATCAAGTCAAAAAACGTGCATGTGCAGAAAGATACAGAACACCTCCCACCAAAAACAGCAAAAATTTTGAGAATCTACAACAAACAACTACATGCTTGTAGCCAAGCAGTACAACAAGAAACATACCCGGTTGTTAAGAACTTATGTAGCTTTTCAAAAAGGAATATTTCCAAACTCCCTCATCAAAGCAACATTTTCAGCATCGGAGCATGGGTATTTATTATATCTACCTCCTTACTTCCCTTGATCCTCTTAACCCTCCATAAAAAATCTAGTGGAGATTCAAAAAAACTTGAAAATTACCCAGGAGAACTCTTGTTGAGCTCCTTAGTTGACAAGGTGATGGAAATCAATGAGACTTGACGAGTCTGCTCCACTCTGAATTAGGCATTGAAATCAATATTAAAGACTCAGAAGTATATCTTCTACTTGTAAAATGCATTAAATTAAAGAAAACAAAAATGAAACGCCACTGAGTCCATAAAGCTGCATGCGAATGAAAACTATAAAGGAGCACAGACTAAATACACGCGAGTCGAAACTTACATCTCAAGGCCCTCTTCAATGGGTTCAAATGTATCCGTTATACTCATTGAACTGATGGCAGTGTCTTGATGCAATCGAGGGATTCTTCTCTGTTTCAAAACAAAAGGACCGAGTTCAGCCATTGTATTCAAAACAAATGAAAAAGGAAATATATGTACAAGGAGTTTATGAAGGTACCTTGATAATTTCTGCAATAGCCACTGTTTTGCTTATCGCCTGACCCATTGCTTTCAAGACTATCTCTTTCACATCTCTCTCCTAAACATCAGGAATTATAACATGCTTAGCTAGCACATTTGGATGATAGCAAACACAAAATACATGCAATAACTTGATAAATTCTTCAAAACTCAATTCTTGCAAGCTTTGCACCTATTGGGTGAAGTAATATAAACACCATGGAAATTTCAGGTTTTACTTGTTCAGAGGCCCAGTTCGTGAACAAGTGAAGCGATCTGAATGCACATGAGAGAGGATAAAGAAAAAAAAACAAATGCATCAAATTGAACAAAAATATTTGACACAAACTTCTATTAACAAGACTAGGCATGCTATTCAACCTCCGCAAATTTAGACTAAAAAAGTTGGATAAACTTGCATCACTGACCAGAGCCCTAATTTGCATTGCATTCATATTTTGGCCAAAGATTTCATTATCCACACTCAGTTCTGGATAATCAATTCTGCAGTATATTAATTAATACATTACTCCCTCTTGTTACCAATGTGTTTGGATCACTTAAAATTAATTCTTCATAATTCCCCTGCAGAGACTATCCAATGCGAGAAGTTTCTGCACTTTGGCTTATGTTTGGTAGTTATGATTTTTTTCCCTAAAAGTTTTAAACGCTGGGTGCTTACTTTTATTCTAGAATTCCTCAATGGTTCCGCAACGACATCATCTCATTTCTTTCGAAGCATACTAGGTACCTACTCTTCCTTCAGAAGAAAAGCAGATTATTTCAGGACGGAACGGATCCTTAATGGGGAACAACTGTGGTATTCAAAATACTAGTCCACATTTCAGGATGATTATACACTACAGGATAAAAATATTAAATAAAAAGCATATCATCATCTAATGGAGATGCAAGCATGTCCATTATATGAACATAAACAGAGGAAATTGGAAACGAGAAGAAAATTGTTCAACGCACAAGGCATCAGAAATACAAGTCCAAATAATGTTAAAATACAAGTTATCATCCTTCCTCCTGGCCCACTAGAGATAAAATAATTGAAAGCACAATAAAAAAAATTTGTGAAAACAAATAAACAACAGAGACAAACTGTCACGAGTCTCTTAATTATATTCACGGGTAAAAGTAAAACTCGCCCTATTTACCAAACTTGTATAGTAGCAAATACAGATCAAAAGATACAAAATAATGAAGATGGGGAAATTTATTGCTCATGTGATATCTAAATTCTCAAACAATCATTAAACAAAGACAAAAAAAAAATTAAACGAAGGAAAAAAGGCAAAATAAATGTAAATAAAAAAAAGCTCATAAAATCATTCTATGAACTGAATTCAACCGTAAAACCAAGAAAAGAAAATTAGAGTGCCCAAATACAAGCAACGATATCACAAGAACGCCAATAAAATCCATAAATGTCATAATGCGAAAGAAACAAAATCAAACGACATAACATGAACATACTAAAAACAGCAACAAAAACCACAAAAAAAAATAAAAAAATAAAAGGAATACCATGAAAAAATAGCAACGAGAGATAATTAATGTATAACCTGAAGAAGACTAGTAGCATAGATGATGTAATTACGGACCAAACCCTGAGAAGTAATTCGGATCTCATTCTCGTTAACCGGCAATTCCGGTTTCGGCTTTTCAACCTTCTGGTATCTATCCATTTCTTTTTCTTTTCAAACGCAGAAGAAAAATGAAATTGAAAACGAAATCCCCAAAACCCTATAGACAAATTACCAGTGCATATTTATATATATAGGTAGAGGGAGAAACTAAAATTTAAACCCTTGCTTGAGATTGGGAATTGGGATATGCTACCTTTTCTTTTGGAATTTTGAGCCGATTTTACAGTCTTAGCAGTTAAGAATTTGGTGGGAGAAGATAGAGAAATCATGTAACACGCGCAGGTTTAAAGGAACAAAGAACCACGCCAAGTAAAATGTAAATGGCGTTTGTATTGTCGTAGTTTGAAAAAATTGAGGGATATAGCACTGGATTTGGCACCACAAGTAAAAAGTTTAACACACACTAGTTTTTCCACCCGAGCACTCAAAGTATATACAAATTCACTTATTAAATAAAAAAAAGTACGGAGAGCGTAAAATAATGTACAAACAAATTAGTTACAATAAGAACTTTTGTACCCCATTTGACCTCTGTTAAAATTATAATACATTTTTCTCTTCTTTTCAACTACAGATTCTCAAATGAAATAATATTATACGTAAAACAAAAAAAAATTCATTTTTTTGAACCACTCATTCTCCAAAAAAATACTATTCCAAAAAATATAATCTTAAGTAATGGAGCCCAAACGAGGGCTTAATTTAAATTGCAATACCTATAGGGTAACACGATTTAGGGAATTGTAACACTGTTTGGGTTCATAAAACTTGGAAGGTAAGAAACATAAAAATTACAAATTTGTAAACTGGACGCCAAAAAGGCGAGTCGAGGGACCAGACATGACAACGTCACAATGCACTCGTATAAGACAACACGAGCAAGAAGTTAATGCCCAGACGAAGATATCCAAAAAACTTATTGTTAGCATCCACCGAGGTTACTTAACGATGGGATTTATGTTCCAATATGAAAACTTGGTCAGCATAATTGACATCGTTTCTATACAAAAAACTCGTACATTTTCTCCCTCAGTAGAAAAAGTAAAGCATTGCCTTTCTCCTTTAGTTCAAGACAAGCAAGGACATTCCATTGGTATATTCAAGAAGAATCATAAACACAAACTATACAAGCACGGTCCCCACAAAATCCAGACTAGCAAGAGCAATATATGTGAGGGAGAAAAGAGGTAAATAAACCTGAAATATTTGAACAACAGCGCAACACGCGATCATGAAGGACCGCGTTAATGTAAACACATTTGAGGACACACACACACACTAATGACATTTGAATCCACCACAAACTGACAATACAATAATAAGAATCAAAGCAATGATGATGGCGAGGACAATAAGTTTTATCTTCATATTCTGAAGCCACATCTTTCTCCTCATCTGGGTCCCTTGTGTCCTAAAATCTTGCGCCTGCAACAAAGTTGTAATGCTCATAGCATCATCTAAGAGGCAACAGTATGATAATTTAAAATCTGAGGGTAAAGACTGAAATGCGGCAAATTAACGAATTCCATAGAATTGTGAACTCCCCAAGGAATTTCATGATGAAATTTATAATATAAAGAAATCTCAGTTAAAGAGTGCTCATGCCCAAATGCCGCAAATGGCTTCAGAGCCTATCAGCCTAGCAAACTAATAAAATTCAATACTGAAGAACTGAACTATACCATTGTCTAATCATATAGAGACAAACCAGAAACCTAAATCCAAATTTCAAAATTAAGGGGTTGACCCTAAAGAAATTAATTGACAGATTCTTATAAAACCTTGACCACAGATGGCACCTAAGCATTTAACAGACATAATCTTATAAAATCTAGACTACAATTAAGCATTTATCATAGATCCAGGGCACAAAAAGTAACAAATTGATCTATCAGCATTGTAACTACTTTTGATGTTTTCATACTTTTTCTGCACCAGCATTGCTGTTGTTGAGCTATACCTTGCTGTGAAGTCCGAACATTTAATAATTTTAAAACTACAATCCCTAAATGTAATTTCATCGAAAACTGCTACTCTACATGGCTTCTACTGGTAGCATCTCATTAGATAGCTAATCCCGAAGTCCATGTGCATAATTCATAGCCAAATGAACTTTTCAAACATAATGTTCAAGACTCTTCATGCAAAGGAAAAAAATGCACGTCCATTTACAAACCTGGGAACGAAGATTCTCAGTTTTATCCACCAGAAGCTCAATTTTCTCTCCTCGATCAAGAACCTGCAGGCACAAAAGTCTCAATGACAAATTTTGCACCATATTTCTGAATCTTAGTCTTCTCAAATCATCATACACTGAATTGTAGAAATCTCACAGGATGGATTAATCAATAGAAAAAATGTTAAATGCATTTTACCTTCTCAATGTTTTCCATCATCACCCCTTTGACTTCTGAAACCTGAGCCTTTACCTTTGCAAGCTTGTTGATCTCCTCTGGATGATCCACACAGTACTGCATTTGCTCCTTCAATTTGGGCCTAAATTTTTGTCATGATTTTGATAGGCAGCGTTCATTAATTGAAAACTTCATCCAAAAAAAAAAAAAGGAATGAAAGATAGCCCTTGTTTGGTTTGTAGATAAAAATCATATTTTTAATAGATTTTTATAAAAGTAGATGAACTGTGTGGTTGAAAAGTTGTAGGTCCCATGAATTGTATAGTTATAATTAATTGTCAACTTTGACTTAGATTCTAATTCTTTTTTAAGCTAAAGGGGTGTTTGATGGATATTATTGAGGAAATAATCTATTTTAAATAGTGAAATGATGAGAAATATGTGATTAAAAAGTAAGGAAAAATTATTGATATGATGGAAAATATTATTTCATTGAAAAATGAGTTTTGAAAGAATGTGTGTCAAACAAGGGCTAGATCAAACGGGGCATAGTTTCAGGGTGGAAAAGAGAGCATCAACCCCTAACTTTCAATGCACGCAATTAACAGTTGTAGCAGACTCTCAGCCCAAAAAAAGAGAGTAAACATAAGTATATGGAGATTACCCAAATTCTCTATTCAGGCTGTTAGCAACAGCTGTAGCAGCCTTTCCCCCACTATATTTCTTGGTGAAATCCTCCTTAATACGCTCGAGAAATGCCATAGGAATCTGTCTGCCAACAGATTCAACAGCAACAACACAATATGCTGTCATTCAGATATAGAAAAAGTCAGACCAGCTCTAGAAAAAGAAAAATCAAAATAACGTAAGACCGGGACAGACAAGATAGAGTCCATGTATTGCATAGTTGTTAAGAATGCACATCTTCAAGCACAGTGATCTAGGTGAGATTATAAAAACTTTGACAACTTTATTTCCTCTTCTGCATAGTTTCAATTTTTGTAAAAATCAGTCAAAATCTTTAGGACAGTTCCAGTCATTTAAGTTTCCAAAGATGAGGGATGGATGGAATGGAATTATTGAAATCGGGTCAATTCAAAATTAATCACCATAGCAAACAGTGGCCTACATAAGTCAAAGCAAAAACAGAATGCAATTCATGATACTTCCACTACCAGATAATATTAATATACTAAATTGATAATAGTTACAAGGTATTAACAAAAAGTTTACAGTATACTGAAAACAAGGTTGTTACTTTCATTTAGGGTGTGTTTGAGCCACATTATTTTGGAAGCATGTATTCTGAAATAGTAGATTGATAGAAAATGTATGGTTGAAAAAGAAGGAAAAATTATTGATGTGATGGAAAATATTATTTTATTGAAGAACGTGTGGTTCAAAATGAGTAGAATAATGAAAATAAAAATTTTAATGTGTACCAAATTTCTGGAATAGTAAATTGATGGAGAATGTGAGTTAAAAAAGAAGGAAAAGTTATTGATGTGATGGAAAATATTATTTTATTGAAGAATGTGTGGTTGAAAATTAGTAGAATAATGAAAATGAAAATTTTAATATGTACCAAACAGGGGCTTAAGAAAAAATACGCCCCCAAAAATTCTAAAAGACATAAGAATTATAACAGCAAGGCATTTGTAATTACTAATTAGAAAACTTCAACGGGTAAAAAATAGCAAAGCTCACTGCTCACCCCCAGCAAAATAAGAAATAACAAAACTTTCTGCAGTTTCATGATTTATGAAATAATTATGAAAACGTATAACACTATACAAATTTCAAAAGCTACGTAGTTAACAACCAGAGACCCAGGCAATATCTCAATTTCTGCATGATCATACAGAGAGGCCAAACAGAACACTTATTGAGCAGTAATATATGGGGCTGGGGCTGCAGGTGTGGAGGGGAGTGGAGTTTCCATATCTGATTAACCAGCATTCCACAGCATATTACAAACCAGAGTACACAGAAAACTAGAATAGTATGGCAAAAAGAAAAGGATGAAATCAACAGTGTGAGATCTCTATGACTGTCAATTGTTTTTTTATCTAAAACAAATGGAAAAATCAGATTGACTCGGCAACGCCACCACAAAAACTGATTCAATAGTCAAACACTCGAAACTGATCACGGTCGTAGAGACTTGATGTTCCAAACCAAAATTTGAACTGATATGTTAAAACGAAATCATCAGGATGACTACTTGTTGATTTAGACCACACGTATACTGACATTTGAGATTCTACTCTTTATACCTAGTAACAAAAATTAGATTAATCTGAAATAATAACAATTCTAGATAACTTTCGAATTTAACTAAGATCTAAGTTTCTAATCAAAAAGTAATAGAACGGACACGCAAAGATCAAAGAATATATACATCCATACATCGATTACTTAAAATACCCAACTGAGAAGTAAATTCAACAAATTAATCAATAGATCGGGAGAAGCGCTTACTGAATCCATCCTCAACGAGGTAGTTGAAAGTGTGACCGTCGCAGTTATAGGTGAACCTATTGTTGGTAGCGGGGAGTTTCTGGAGGCACTGCGAGGCTATGCTAGTGAAATTCCCCGTGAACTCCGTGAATTCTGCAAGGATCACTGTCCCCCGTGCCACGAAGCTGTAGATCAACGACTGCTGCCCCATTTCCCTCTGCTTCTGTGAACCTTAACCCTCTATACGTGTAAATCTGGAATCTAGAGAGAGAAATTGGGGTCGGAGAGATAGAGTTAAGGTAATTCTATATATATATATCGGAAAATTGCAGTCATGGTACCAAACATTTCATTTAGTTGCAGATTTTGCCTAAATTTTTCATTTTTGCCAATCATTGTATCAAACCTTTCAAATTATAGCAGTCGGAGTCCAAATGAAACAGTCCATTTGACCGGAATAGTAAAAATTGATCAAATCTAATAAGGGCAAAATAGTAATCCAAATCCAAATCCAAATCCATGCATCTAAATCCAAATTCCTCTTTTTCTGCTATTTTCTTTGTTGGAGGAAGAGAGAGCGTGGGCGGAAGCTATTTTCAGATCTGGGCGTAATTTGGAGCAATAATCATTGAATTTTTTGTTAGATTACTAGCTTGTTACTCTTAATATATGATTCCTAGTTTCCAGGTTTTAGATGCCTTCTAATGTTTGGTGTGGTGGAAGAGTATATGGTTCAATGAGAGAAGAAGCAAATCTGAAATTATTACTCTGCAAAGGTTGATTGTATGTAAAAAAATTCAACTTAGTAATTAGATAATGTCGATTTTTTATTTTCCTTTTTCCAGGTATGGAGCTTTATAATGGAGTCTGCTTGCAGCAAACATGAGATTGTTATCGATATTCTTTTTCTAATTATTATAATTATGTTATATTAAAATTGTAAATTTACTATTTTACCCTTATTAACTTTGATTAATTTTTACTATTTCGGTCAACTAATGGTTAAATGGATTATTTGGAATTCGGCTCCTACATCTTAAAAGGTTTCGTTTCGTGGGTGGCGCAAATAAAAGATTTGGACATATTGTTACTAAATGGAAGGTTTGATATCGTGACTGCAATTTTCACTAATATAATGGGGTTTTGTAGAGAGAGAAAAAGTTGGGGGAGGAAGCGTGACGACGCGGGGACGACAAGTTTTATTTATTCTTATAGGGGTGACTTTGGTGTGAGTTGTTTGTAAAATGAACTTGTAGGACAGTGGAATTACAGATATGTCATTTCAGTGTGTGTTTTTTTTCCTGTCACCGCCCGTGGCCACCCTGGCTTTATTGATAAAAAAAATCAAATTTTGATGTGAAAAGGTTGATTTTAATAAAAATGAATGGTGAGTTTAATAATGAGTAATAATTGTTGATGGGTTAAATTAATTATTAATTTTGATTTCAATTTTTTAATAATTTTTAATTTTTTTCTAAACAAGCACGAAGGGTTAAAGTTTTAAAATTAAATCATTATTTGACAATTATTATTTCAAAANAAAATCAAATTTTGATGTGAAAAGGTTGATTTTAATAAAAATGAATGGTGAGTTTAATAATGAGTAATAATTGTTGATGGGTTAAATTAATTATTAATTTTGATTTCAATTTTTTAATAATTTTTAATTTTTTTCTAAACAAGCACGAAGGGTTAAAGTTTTAAAATTAAATCATTATTTGACAATTATTATTTCAAAATTCGTTAATTTTCATACTCATTTTTAACCAACCTCTCACATACGTGTGGACCCCGCGTGATTAAAACATTCAAAAATAAAAAAAATAAATAAATAAAAGTGGGCCCTCCTAATTGTGAGTGTTGATCATTCATCATTTGATTGGTTTCTATTTTGTCAGAGTTTTTATTCATACGATCAGTTGTGCTACTCTTACAGTCTTACCACACAGCTTGAAACACAGCATTTCAAAAAATCTTACGTGGCAGGAGAAGTCACTCAGCCCAGCAAAAAACCCGCTCGCCCGGCCCATTTTAAATGGTGAACTCCACGATTCAACACTCCTTCACTTCTCTCCCCAACTCTCCCCGTGTCTAACCTAACCCCCTTCACCTCCCTCACCCACCCCCGTAAGAGTGGTGAAATCGATCCCACCCCATTGTAGCCCCTCAACCCAGATACCGGTGGGAACTCCGATCTCCACTCCGACTACGACGACGTCGAGAAGGTGAAGAGAAGATTAGTAGCTGTGGGGGTAAAAAAACTTGGAGTTGAACTGCGTAGATTTGTGCTCGAGCTGTTAATGAACTTCTCCTTTTATGTCACTAACTGTTTGTTTTAGTTTACCCATAGTTCAATTGGTGCTAAAATTGTTCTCTTACCTATTTCGCACTCTGAACTCCATATTCTTGAAGAACTGATGCAATCTCTGAACTGCTGATTCGCTGAAATGCGGGTTTTTTCCTGGCCAGAGCTTATGTTGTTTTGTTTGCCTAATTATGTATGGTTAATCTGGGTTACCATATTCTTTCCCTCCAGATTTTTATGTGTGGTTAATCTTGGTTTTACGTTTAAGGAAGAAAGACGCAAAATTTGGATACCAGGTGGGTGTTTTGCTGGGCCTGGTGACTTTTCCTGCCACGTAGGATTTTTTGAAATGCTGTGTTCCAAGCTGTGTGGTGAGACTGTAAGAGTAGCACAACTCTCATACGATTGAAGATGTCCCACCATCCTCCCCAGGCCTCCTCTCGTCAGGCTTAAGATGAGGGTGGGGTGATTTGCATCCCACCATCCCCCCCACGTCTTTTTCAGCATTAAGGCAAGATTTCGTGTTCGACTCACAATGTGATTGACTTCTTGTTATTGTCACACCTATCTCTGATTTTGAAGGAAAAGGGAACCAGGTGATAGCTGGCACATGCCTTAATCATTTCTTTTGCAAGGTTGATGACTTGACATTCTTGGTTGGTAATATATATATACACACACTAGGTTTAAACAACGTGCAATGCAAAATAATAGATAACATTATAATACAAAACTAAATAAATAAATATTTTTTCTTCATTGAGTTCAATGTACCTTACCAAATAAATTATTAGCATTTTTAAATTGATAATCTCCACATCCATTTTGTTTTTTTAGTTTCATTTTTTTCTAGTACCTAAAATATAGTAGT
>CAIGRR010344462.1:0-15100 GCA_903798365.1 Fraxinus sp. 1973-6204 | reverse complement strand
AGTTGTGGATTGAGCTGCTCTTGGGTAAGTGGTAAGTGTTAAATAAAAAAATAAAAAAAATTGTGGGGTCGTTTGACCCCACATGATCCCATGTGGGTCCGCCCCTAGTACAGGCAGTGGTGGTGGTGCGTTGGAAATGGTGGTGAATTGTGAATCTAAAGCAGCGACACATTTTGGATGGAGCCGATGGTTGTGGAGGTGGTGGGGGAGATGAAGGATAATTTGTGACCATTTAATTGGCTAATTGTCATCAGTTAATTTGATAATTTGTAATCCATAAATAAGTTGTGACTAATTAATATGATAATTTGTGAGCAATAAATAAATTGCCGCCTAAAAATGTGTTATTTATGATTAAATTTGTAATTATAAACTAATTTTATATATTTGTGACTGTGACGTTATGTGATTTGTGATTAATACGTAATTACGATCATAATTATATGTTATTGTGACATTAATATACTTAATTACCTATTCAATTAAAATTTAATACTACTTGATTTTTGAAAGAATTCTGCAAATTTGTCAGGATTGAATGTGTATCTTTAAAGGATGGTATTTATGTATTTTTCAAAAAATTTATTGAAAGTTTTTTCTCGTTAATTAAATGACTAATTTCTTGACATAAAAACACATGATAGAGAACTGATCGATTCTCTGCAATAAATAAATAAAATTCAATTTGTATTTTTTTAAAAAAATTATTGATGATTTTTCTATCAAAAATTACCAGTTTCTTGTTATGTTTATAAGAGTGTTTGGTAGAGATTAAAGTTGAAAAACTAGTCGTTATTGTTGACTTTTATTAGACGAGTGAGACTCAATAACGTTTATATTTTCAATTTTAATCAACTTTTGAGCTCTACCAAACATGCTCTAAATTTAATGTACAAATCAACTTAGATTAAGACATATATTAAAGACTACTATGGACAAAATGTAGATTACTAAATAGGAAAACTAATTACAATAATTTCACGTTCGTAAGTATTAAAATATGTACAAGTAGACGACCTAAATATGTTTGGTCTTATATGCATTTTAATCATTTCAAATTTCAAAAACCACCTGAAAAATGAACCATGCTACATTTACATCCTTAGTACACATCTTTGTACACATCCCTCTCACATGTGAGAGGGATGTGTACCAAGAATGTACACTTGGCTTTTCCCCTGAAAAATATTGTAGTTAATTCCATTATGGATTAGAAATTGACAGTTTCATATTTAAACCGGACTCCTAGTAGTTGACAGAATAAGATGATGTTTGGTGTAGATTAAAATCAAATTTGAAGTAGATTGTGATAGAAGTTTTTGAAATATGTGGTTAGACTTTGACTTAGATTAAAATCTGGCCCAAACATGCCCTAAATATATAAGTCCAGCTCGATAAAATTTGCTACCAAGCAACTTATTTAGGTGCTTATCCTTTTAAGGAAATAGCTTATATTTTCTGACGTTGAAGACCATGCCTTGGCTATAAAGTGTAACTCCTCAAAGACGGATCTAGGATTGGACTTAAAAAAAAAAAAATCACATTAAAAAAAAAAAATTGAAATGGGCTGATCCCAAATCTGCCACTGAACTCCCCAGTCGGTGTTGCGGCCGAGTCATAAGACATTCTATTTCTACTCTTGCTCTAAGAAACTAGAACCTGTTCAGGTTCTCTTAGGGTAACTTCTCTAAAGGTACATTTCCGAGAGAATAAGCCTTTTGCTAAAAGGGATTATTTCTCTCAAATATGATGAAGTTTTCCTCTTCTATTTCTCAAGACAATTAGCAGAGTCTTGTAAGAAACTAATTGACATGGCAGTCGACAAATATCTTTTATACGTAGATACATCTCGTACAATGTGCGTACAACATTTACAACAACAACCCACATGCANCCTCTTCTATTTCTCAAGACAATTAGCAGAGTCTTGTAAGAAACTAATTGACATGGCAGTCGACAAATATCTTTTATACGTAGATACATCTCGTACAATGTGCGTACAACATTTACAACAACAACCCACATGCAAGCATGAGCATCTACTAGTGGTGGGAGAAGAAAATGCATTGATAAGAAGGCCCTACTCACCTCCCAAACCGAGGACAAAAAGGAGAAAAAGGTTCAAATCTATCATCAAATCCAGCCTCAATTTGCAAATAATTTCTCTAAAAGGCCTATTTGGGATGGTGAAGTACTGTTGCATACGATATTTCCATACTTATTTCTCTCCTTGCCTTTAGTTACTCTTTAGCCTGCTGGTGGGTGGGGTGGTTGAACCAATTTATCTACCATCTTTACTTGGTAGACAAAGTATACAAATATATTCATTTAACTCTTACCATCTTTATAATGTAGGGCATTAAAACCATTTTTTCCAAAGTTATAGTTAATAACACTAATACAATTAACTCTTATGTTTTCCAAAATCAAGCCCGAAAAATCACATCAAGCCAGTTTGTTGAGCACATCCTGTTTCAAACATGCTTATACATTATTCACCCACTCCACGATAATGCTCCATCATCAACTCAAACACGGGACCTCCAGCTTTGATACCAACAGATGTAAAGTATTGTCACTACTTTGTCCAAAAGCTATAGCTCGTAAAACATATGTCATCCAACCTATATCATCTAGATTTTAAGTTTGAAAATCCACCACAACCCTAGCCCATCGAGCTCACCTCACTTCAAGCATGTTCCTGCAGTACTTGACAACTCCTTGCGTACAAGTCAAATTTAATTTTTCTCTATCGAACACACGATGCATGCATAATTTTCATAAATAGATGGCTAGAGACTTAAATTCAGATATTTTGTCTGTTAAAATATGGTGTTTAATCAATTCATCATTAAAATTATGACTTGAAGGTAGAGTGGAGGTGGGGTACTTGAAAGGTGACCATATGTACCAAGGGGGGCATGTGATTGCACATGTTGATGGGGGCTCCCATCGCCTTCATGTATTTCATTGCACATGGATGATATCAGGGACCTCAAGGAAAGGCAACAACAACTCCTGCATATAATGCCAAGGCGGTACCATTTTATCCTTCTTCATGTGATTGTGAACAGAATTAAATCCGTAAATGGGATGTCGAACTTGATATTTCGACTCAAGGGATGCATGTTGAATCACTTGATATAAAAACTTCTTTCAAGTGGTTTAACATAGTATGAGAGAATGCAAATATCTTAAGTTTAAGTATAGTGGTTTAACATAGTATGAGAGAATGCAAATATCTTAAGTTTAAGTATCGGCGCTACATATTTATTTTCTTTAATGAAAAAATTAAGTCTCTCACATATGTGAGAGGACTGTGTTGAAGATATGATTTAAAATGATACCATCGTTTTCAAGTCTCACACTACACCGAACTGTCCTCACCTAGAAAGCGTAAGAATGTCTTCTTACCCGTCTTTTCGTTTGGGCGAAACTCACTTTCAGAGTTTCAGTGTTTGGTTTCTCATCGTCAGTAGAAACTCTTTTAAGAAAAAGGTTTCTCTAGAGTCTCTTGGCATCTGGATCTGAAGGAAAAAAAAATTCGACATTTTTGTTATTGTTTGGATGCATAGGAAATTCTTTGGTGTAAATTTAATTGTGACTACGGCACTCGAGTAAATATTACAAGACCACATGGTTTTCACTTTTTTGGGCAAAAAAAATAATATATGATCAAATCTGACCAATTCTTTCTAGCCATCTGCTGAGTTTTGAGTGAAGTACAGACATACGAATCTTTACGGCAAACATTTGGCGTCGGTGCAAAATTTTGCACCAAGAGAAATTACTACCAGTTTAAATTGTTCAAGAAAGGACAATTTTTTTACAATTATGCTAGATGTACATTCTTGTGTACATCTTCCTTTACACTCCCCCTATGTGGCATAATCTAGGCAGGAAACAGAAAGATTGTTGAGGAAATCAAAGGGGATGATGGGGCCATGTGACAGAGTGTAAGAGAAGGTGTACACACGAGTGTAATGTAGCATGATTGAATTTTTTATTAGATCACAGCCCCTGTTTGGGCTCCATTAAATGAGATTTCTTGGAAAAAATGTGTTTTGAAATAGTGATTTTTTTTGAGGATGTGTGATTAACAAATAAGGAATTTGTTTTTGAATTTACGTGTAATATAATTTAATGGGAGAATGTGGTTGAAAACGAGTTTTGAAAAAATGCATCTTTTGAAAAATGGAGCCAAACTATGCATTTTACACTATTGGATTCGTCTTTTCATCGAAAAGTTAACATGTACACAATTTTTATAAATAGATGCTAATGAGATTTGCATTCAAAGTCTTTGTCTGTTAGAATAATGCTACTTTATCAGAAGAATTTGGCTAGATGCAATGACAGAAGACGTCGTGGGTGATTGAGTGGGAAAGCTGACTGTGGCATTATGTCAACAATTATGACAAACTTTCAGTTCATGTCGTATTATTGTTGTCTGTTATGGTAGAACTTAGAGATGTCAAATCGGGTCACACTATCTAGACATGGCTATAGAGGCCCAAGGCTTACATTAACTGGTTCAGTTCGTACTTCTCGTTGAACAAACTCATCTAATAATTTAAATCACACTTTGTGTGATTGTGTTTGAGAAAGAGGGTCACAAAGACCCAAGGGCATGGGTATCATTCCCAAGAGCATATGTTGTTTGAGAAAGAGGGTCACAAAGACCTAAGGGCATGGGTATCATTCCCAAGAGCATATGTTACTTTATGTCGCATTCTTATACTGTGGTGTCCTACCCAATTGAGCATTAAAAAACATAAAGCTCCTCTATAAATGCGGCTGTTTTTCACACAAATTCATTCACTTTATCTCCCCCCCTTTCTCTTTCTTGCTTCAAGGCTTGTACACTTTCTGAGCAATGGCAAAGAAACTAACCTTCTTATTCTGTCTAATCTTCATGGTTGCTATTCTAGCCCATAATCAGGTAATTCACAAGTTTCCTAGCCACCTCCTGAAGAAGAGTTCGCTCGTGTTATTTCATATCACGATATTCTTACATACGATAAAAATAAATATATTATTGATGACTGGACGGACTAATGACATATTTATATACTAGTTTCTAGTATTTCTTGTTGTACCAATGACTTCAACGTCTTATCTCTTAAACGTATCTTAATTGAAAATTTCTAACATGTCCTTGAATGTATTTTTGTAGGCTTATAGCACCTTACTACCAGCTTCTCAGCTGCAACCACAGAGAAACAATCAAATGGTAAGACCAGATTCCCCTCCATGCTATGTATCCACACACTTTGCACCTTTCTTTTGTGCAGCAACAAACCAAGTTTTGTTTTGAATAAATTTGAGGTTGACTACAAATAATTTGCATTCTTCTTTGGCTAATATTTCATTCTGTTGACTGCAGTATGGCTCTACTCAGGGGAGCCTTCAGCCTCAAGGTGGGTAACAGTTTCTAATTTTATCAATATTGCTGGAATTAAGGGCATGTCTAGTACGTGGTACTCGACTAGACCATACATTAAACAAACCTTAAAAGCATCAAGCTGAACTACGTTGAGCAAATTGTTAGGACAATGTCATGATGACAGTCTCAGCTCCAATGCAGTTCTAAATAGCTAACAATGAAGTTAATTTTGTCAAATCTTGTTCTGCATTCTATTAGTCCTCAAAAAACATAACTTTCAATAAGACAAGGTAAAAATCAGCACTCCTTAGTTATATTCCATTACTTACATTCACGACTGTGACACTGAAATAAATTATAAGTGCGATGACCACTTTGACACAAAAAAAGTTTGATGATCTAGATGAAAATTCGTATATGTTCGACTCTCAGTGGATTTTACCTACTTGCTAAATGAAGCTCCACCTTTTGTGTAGAATGTGCACCTAGGTGCACCAGTAGATGCTCAAAAACATCTTTCAAGAAGCCATGCATGTTCTACTGTCAAAAATGCTGTGCAAAGTGTTTGTGTGTGCCTCCTGGCACATATGGCAACAAGCAAGTTTGCCCTTGCTACAATAACTGGAAAACCAAGAGAGGTGGACCAAAATGCCCTTGAGAAATCCCAATTTGCTCATTTTCTACCAGCTTATTATTAATTGCTTAATAGATATATATATGATCTTGCCAAATATGGCATTTACTATCAAAAGACCGTTAAGTATGAGAATGCTTTCTATTCGCTGTATGTTACTGCCAGTTGGTTGAGAAATTAGAGATTTCTTGGCTATGTTGTATTTTAGTGTATGTTTAGTACATGGCATTGAAAAGACTAGATAGTATAATAAACAAAATTTAACTTATTTTTATTCCTTAATATTGTGTAGTTCTATCAAATCTTTCCTACCAAACATGACAAGTAAACAAATTTAGAAACTCATGTTTTTTAGTGACGACGTTGAACTGCATTGAACCTGCCTCAGAATAATGTCAATCGTGCAATCTTAAGCTCCTTATCGGCCAATGGCCTTTCTACATGTATCAATATTTTAAAATCCGACCCGGCATTTATTCTAAAAGTCAAAAAGTCAAACCAGGAATTTCCGTAGCTAGGCCAATATGGTTAAAACTATGAACACATTATAGTTCCGCACAGATGCTCATAGATAAAAAATAGAACTCGATAGCTCTAGTGCCTAAAACTTCCAAAACAGATGAGCGCTGAGAATTTATGGGGTTACAAATAACTAAAACAGTAATGATTCTCTACCCTAATTACGCAACCAAACTATTAAGAATGTACATCAAAGTACGAGGAAAGTTTTTCAGACTATTACAATCTTTCTATATCTTTATTCTTTAACAAATAGGAAGTTCTACCCAGCAACGCCTTCAATCAATCACAAAAGAAGACTTTTAGCACTGTCATAGTTGGATGGATGAGAAACTGAACTCGAATATCTTATGAGAATATTACGTAAGCTTACTCTCGAACAAACTTCCACGAGATTTCTGCATTGCTTTCATGTAATGGAAGACCTCGATTTATAGGCTGAAAGGAGTTTGTTGCAGATGAGGCTATTTACATATCAGATATTAGGTAAAATAGGATAACAATGGTGACAGCAAGAAGGAAGATGATTCGAAATGCAGGCTGTCTATCCATAATTATCACCAAAAAATTCTCCTCTACAATCCCATGGTCGACTTTCGAATGATTTTCCAATCATGCTGCAGTTCCAATTTATAGTCCCATCCCCACCACACTCATACTCTGGAAAGTAGTTGAGAAATGATTTGCTTCCAAGTTCGTCCAATCCATTGAAGATGAAGTTTCTAATTGTTCCCTACCAAATAATTACAATGTAAAAACACCTTCATAAAGAAATATAAAATATGATGCTCGATAACCCAAATCATATACCTTAGCACAAGTCTTCCCTATTAGTCTAGTCAAAACTTGATAAACTGGATCCTGATATTCAGAATTTTCCATCAGCCTTCTTTAAATTTTTGTTTCATGAATTGTCTTTTTAATGAACCTAATTAAATTACATCATAAACTTCAGATAAGATGAACACGTGTGCTTTTTGCAAATTAGACTCTGGATGTCACAGACACATTAAATCAGTGCGCGAAAGAGAGACTCAGATGTATACAGCTATAACCATCGTCGACTAATGAATATGCAGCATTTATTTTCTAACCAAAAAAAACCCAAAGATGTGTAACAAAGTGTTAATCGAACCATTTCCCCATGATCTGAGAATGTTTACGCGGCACTTTAACTGCTATTGTGTAACTAGAGCGAATTGCAGTTGCTTTTTATTCACTAATGACTAGTAATACGTTCATCATGAATTAAGAAGATAAATCTAACAAATCCATTAGCAAACAAGATTCACGACTCTATAGTACACAAACAGGGGGAAATATATACAATAACATAACATATGTGAGAAAGCACAATGTTACCTACCTTTTCTGCTCTCCATGTCAGATACCTACGCTGTGCTTCGAGATTGCACATAATTTGTGGGCCTCTGGTCTCCTCTGTTGCTTTGTCCATCAGCTCGAGCCTCACCTGCAAATGCAACAAGAAAGTCACAACCACAGTAAATGAAAGAGCATGTTTGGCTAAGCTTAAATAAGTAATTTTAAGTAGCTTTTAGTTTCCAAACACGCTTAAAGATGTAACCTATTTTTCTTACTCTTAACTCTCAAGTAAAAAAGTTGCTTATTTTGAATGTCTATTAACTTACTGTAAAATAAGTAACTACTTCCAACTTTTACCAGTAAAAATATTATTTATTTTGAAACTTGCTTATTCATTTTTGAAGTAAACTTTTTAGGCTTAGCTAAACATATCTTAAAGTTCTGAAGTTCGCGTTCACCTGAAATGGGCTCCGATAGGGTTTATGTGTCTATTGACCTCACTTTTTCATTCTAGACACCAGTTTTGATGCACAATATAAAGCACTGTGCTTAGATTCGCTTGGAGAGAACTTGGTCCATATAGTTAACTATCAGTGAGAAAAATCTCAAAGATTCATTCGTAATCTTTCCACCCCTGGGAAAAAGCTGCATGAAATCTGTGTTACATCACTATTCCATGATTTCAGATGGGGCAAATAAATATATGTAGGAATCTTTGAAAGTCAAATTTGAAGTGTAACAACTTAAATTTGTTCACCTCAGCATACTTCAGGCCAAGAGGAATTAAGCACTTATAGTACTTCTCGTTGTAATCCCTCTGATTAATGACATCGTGTAACAGGTTAAGATCCCTGTAAATAGTTAAAACATTTCAGATATTTTATGACCCAACATATATAAAAAATTCAATGAGATTAACAAAGATAGATATTAATATAGATTATCAGCACTAGATCATCAATCAACTATTGAACATTGTTTGTTTCTGAAGTGCACATATCATTGATCTTTGACCAGTTTATAGCTATCAACCAGTTATAAAAACAGTTTTGTAACTATTTCTGGACTCAAAAGAGACGATTCCGAAAGTCAAAGAAAGGGAACCAGAGAACTTACAGTACAATGATGCTCATGCTAGCAGTGGTGAAAAAAATGGCACAAAAAATAGGTAGATCAATTTCTGGTCTGGGGAATATACCAAGATCCAAGACTTGAACGCAATGCTTCCAGACTAGAATCACCAAAACATTCATCAGATGTACATGTAAGAAAGACGATTTCTTTCCTGATTTCATTTTTCTAACCAAGTGATTCACAATAAAAATTTACTAAAAAAGCAATTTAAGGACAATTCCCATTTCCCAAATATACATGTGACAGTTCCCAAATAACGATGTAATTTAGCATCTGCAACTTCCTATGTTTCTTTGATTTTGGCTAATGACAAGTTTAAGAAACAAAATGATAGATAAGACAGTATAGTAGAGAAGGTATGCCTTTTATGCAAAGTACGAATTAATCATAACGCTAGATAGTAAAATAAAGTGAAGTTAACAGATTATTAGTTTATCGTGACTATAAAAATGATTATTAGTCAACAACATTCAAATAAAAGAACAAAAACTTACATTTGATGTAGCATTCCAAATCACTCCCAATTTCTGTTCTTTCTAAGCCTTACCACATTTCATTTCTTTTAGAAACATTCTACTGTAAATATCACCTCCAATCTCAATATAACTGCACAAACTCACTAAACCTTACACCAATGGGCACAAAATTCAAGACCTAGATTGATTAATTTCCATGAATGTCCTCCAAAATAAATTCTAAAAATAAAATAAAAATAAAAAATAAAAAAAAATCTAGTTTTTAGACAACCTAAAACTTGTTAACTCATATCTTTCCAACTGGAAAAAAATTTGATCTTTCATGAAAAAATAACCCATATGGATAAAATTGGTCCCATTAAAAAGAAAACACATAATTTACCTATACAAACATAAAAAGGGACACAAAATCCATTAAGCCTACATATAAACAAAAGGGTATTTACCTGAAAAGGAGAGGGGCTTAAATGGGTATTTTTCCTGGTTTCTTCCAAAGTGAATGAATTCCTTGAAAGAAAAAGCAGAGGATGCTCCTTGCATTGAGGGCTTCATCATATTTGTGACACTATAAAATCTTCTTCCCGAACTCATGTAAAGATTTGTAGCTGTTACTGTGATAGGTAATAATGGACCTCTGCTGAAGAGAGGAACAGCCACCGGTTGTAGGAAAAAAATCAAATATAGCTCAGGAGTCTACTGGAAAACTAACCCTTTCCGGAAATTTTCTTCCAAAACTCCGATAAAATTCTGTTCATACCTTTTTGAAACAAATTTGAACTGTTCTGTCTGTTCTTTTGTGAAAGTAGTGCTCAGAAGACTGGATCAGAATTAGATCTTTAGCTGCCTTATGGGATTGCTCAACCAAAGATGATACGGAGAGTTTAATCAGGCATTGATTTTTCTCAATGATTTGTACCACCAATCCAGGTTATCCCAGGGATTTTCCTTATGTCCCCGCCTTTTTCAACCCTCAACTGATTCACAGCATTCCACCGCCCATCACCAGCATACAAATTAGAGAGCATTACACTGTACTTGCTAATTTCTGTCTTATTCTTAAACAGATGCTGAGCTACGACCTCTCCCAATTCGTAATTCTTATGAGCATCACAACATGATAAAAGTGCACCCCAGATACTCGAATTCACAGGTTCTTCTATGGATTTGATTAGCTGATAGGCCTCTTCCAACTCACCAGCCATCCCAAGAAGCTTTACCATGTAAACATAATGCTCGGTTTTAGCTCTAATGCCAAATTCATTTTTCATCATGGTAAAATATTCCCGACCATGGCTGACCAGACCAGCATGACAACATGCACAAAGGAGACCGCAAAAACTAGTTTCGTCTGGTCTGAATCCTCCAACTATCATGTCATTAAACATCTGAAAGGCCTCAGACGCACGTCCATACAGACCAAAACATGAAATCATAGAATTATACATAACTATATTCGTACTTGTCTTAGTTTTGAAAACCTGAATCCCCAACTCCAAGAACCCGCACTTTGCGTACATGTCGATCAGAGCAGTGGAAACCATGATCTCCATGTAATATCCATTACGAACAGCATAACCATGTATCTCGCTGCCTGACCCAACAACTACCAACTGAGCAGAAGCCGCAAGTATGCTTGCAATCAATACAGGATCTGCCTTTCCGCCGTTGATTATAAATTTTCTGAAAAAGTTTAAGGCCTTCAGATAGTCCCCAGCCTGAGAAAACCCAGTTATTAGCGATGACCAAGTAACTACATCAGGATGGACTAAACTATTAAAAACTCTACAGGCAGAGTCCATACACATAAATCTTGAATACATACTCACAAGAACACTACCTACATGATCATGCAGAACAAAACCGTGTTTAAAACAAAAGCCATGAATTGCTTTACCAACTTTTATGAAACTAGGATCAGTCAACCCCGTGATCAACCCTACCACTGTATACCCATCTGGGCTTACTCCCATTTCCAGCATCATCCTAAACAATTGCAGCCCTTTCGTGCAATCACCATGACAACCATAAACCGAGATCATAGTGTTCCACAGTACTAAATCTGGCTCATGTATCCCATAAAACACACGACTCGCCTCATCAACATTGCCTACCTTAGAATAAGCACTCACAAGTGCACTATCACAAATAAATTCCATTCCTAAACCAGAAACAACCACTTTCCCATGAACTGCCCTCAAACCCTCTACATTCCTCCATTCAGAACATGCACGCAAAACGCACGCGAATGTGAAGTTGTCAGGCTCTGTTTCCGAAATCAGCATGCACTGAAACAGCAAAAATGCATCAGAAAATTTGTGGGCCTGTGCATAAGCTCGAATTATGGAGTTCCACAGATAAATGCTCCGTTGAGGACTTTTATCAAAAAGGTTGCGGGCTGAAACGAGATCGTTGTTTATCGCATAGAATCTAACAATTTTGGTTGCGTAAAATGGATCGCGAGAGAGGTTATTCTGGATTACGAGTCCGTGCAAAATCTTGGTTCTTGAAAGGGTTTGATTGATTTTTGATAGTTCCGAAATAAGTGCTTTTAATTGGATGTGCATCATCTACGTGGAAATTGTCAGCTGTGGCAAGCACGTTTGGTTAAGCTCAACTTACTTTAAGTGAATAAAGAAGGGAAAAAAAAAAAAGTAACTCTTTTTAACTCTTGGTATTGGAGACAAGCGATAGAAGAAATATAACCGTGAGCTTGAAGCAAGAATTGTGGATACCATCAAATTTTCCGACTTTGATTTCTAACTTAGAAATAGGATCGTGACAGCCAATGGAGGCTTCTTCAGAGTAGAGATACTGCTCGCCGCTCGGTGAAGAACAAAAATGGTGATAACAGGACTCCAAAAGGACTCGGTTGCAAGAGCTCAAAGATTTGTGATGGGAGTTCAATTATTATTTCCATTAAATATGAAAATATCTGTTTAGAATAGAACGAAAAATAAAAAAATGAAAATTGAGAACCCTTAGCGGTAGCTCAATTGGTCAGGCCTTGGATTTGCTCCCCAATGGTCATCAGTTCGAGTCCCCTCAGGGCCATTGAGGTGAGAAACGACTGTAAACTTCAGAGTCCCGTGGAAATAGTCGAGGTGCGCGCAAGCTGGCCCGAACATCCACGGTTATTAAAAAAAAAAAAAAAAAAAAAAAATTGAGAATCTTGAATACTTGAATGGAGTGAAAATGCCCTTTGAAAGAAATAGCACTTTTTCGAAAAGTGCAGGCAGCTTAATTACGACTAAAATAAATTGTGGTCCACATTTGCTTTCTCTTCAACATTTGTTTTTATAATAGAGACATTTAATTGGGTGACGAAGAGGCTTCAATTTAGGATATTTGTTTATTCTGATATCATGTTAAATTATTTGATTAAAAGTTTCTTCAATCTAATATTTATCATTTAAGTGTTATTTTAAAAAATAATGTTACGTTTTAATCTAATTATATCGTTTTTTTTTTTAACTGTCTTTCGTTACATTGGGATTTTTGTATGATTTCTACGAAATAGAAGATAAAAAAGCAAATTTATGAAAGAAAATAAAAGGTAAAGTACTGCACACTAGGCAGCTACCAATTATTTAAACGTGCTCCTAATCTATCTTGATTATAATAAAAAATATATCTAAAGTGGATCCTAACTTAAGTTGTCAAACAAATGGTAAGAGTGGAAAGTAAACAATAATCATTAGTAGGCACATAGACTCTCACTCATTGAAGAGAGTGGTAGATTTGTAGAACCGTGCTCTTCGTACAAGGGGCGTGTCGGGCCCACTGCCCCCTTCACAGTAGGGGGGCAGATTATTTTATTTGAGCGTGGGCCCCTCCCCTCGTGCGAGGGGAGTGTAAATCAGCGGGTAAACCCAAGGATACGAATGGATTTGCTCTGATTTATAAGATTCTCGTACAGTGCCATAACTTCAGATGGGGAAGTAGATTTTTTTTTTTTTTTTTTATTGTTTCTCTATTTTTAATTATTTTCTAACTTTTTTTATATGTACTTTTAATTCTCTTTTTAATTATTTCGATGGTGGTGGTGGTGGGTAGGGAATGGGTGTATGGTATGGGTAGGTGAGGTAAATTGGAATATATTTTAAATTGTTGCACGTGAAATTCGTTTGTATTTAAAAAAAAAAAATTAGAACTCTAGCTATAATTAGTTATATACATACATAATGAACTTACTTTGCTCATTAAAATTCAAAAACGTACTCATTGCTCACTGAACTTTGCTATATATTACTAATTGATCATCGAAATTTAAAAGATTACTTATTTCTCACTCAAATTTGAGTAAAGTTACCCATTAATCACCTGTATCATTTCCATAATTATTACCTATAACAAAGTTCAGTGAACAACGAGTAATTTCGTTCAAATTTAGGTGAGCAACAAATAAACTTTTAAATTTTAGAGAGTAAACAATAACATATAGTAAAGTTCAATGACCAACGAGTAATTTTTTAAAGATCAATGAGCAAATAGTAACCATGGCAAAGTTCAGTGACCATTGATTAAATTAACTCTACTTTAATGCAGATAATAAACGATAATGATCTTTTTGCAAGAAAAAATATCGATATGAGAGACCAATTCCAAAATTAAAAGGATAAGAAAGATTTGCGTAATGAAAAAAGTGATAAGGACGTTTTACGTTAATTATTAATATATGACGAAAAGAATTAACGAAATGAGATGGAGATGACCAACTTCTCAAGAGAATGTTGAAGGAGAGTGCAAATATTAAATGATATGGATGATTTGTGCAATAGTATAGATGATGATGACCCTTTTGTGCTGATTACCCACGTCGCAGAAATTTTCGAGAAATTTTGATCCGGGGCTCACTTTAATCAACCAAAACACACACCAACCGAGGAGGAACGACCCACAGCTTTATACACTTGGTTGCCACAAAGTTTACTCACCCCACAAAGGATACGCTCAGTGATTCGTTTGCAAGCCACAAGGAAGTAGCAATTGGAACCTCAAAGAAAAAGAACCAAAACCAGACAAACATCACGTTTTTCTCTCTTTCTTACAAACCAACACGCACTCACACGGCTAGAAAGAGATGGATATATATAGCACTAATTAGGTCACTCCAATTGGGTCGAACTTCACTAAATGGGCACATCACCATCCAACTAATAATCACAACTTGAACCATTCACGAGTGTCGGACCATGAGCAACATTAACTCAATTAAGTTGTTTCTAATGGCCCCAAGTTTGTTTCAGGTCGAGCCATCAATAAGGTGCCGATATAAAATTATCCAATATCGATTTAACATCATTATTTGGGATTTATTGAATATCAAAAAACCCAACAACCCATCTTTTAATATAGACGACTAGACGTTTTAATATATTAGTTTTTTGCTTGTAATTTTCAATAAGAATGTTTAATTAGGAATGACTTTTATGTTAGGATGGGCTATATATCCCAATGTCATTTTATATTATAAAGCTCATGTTTGATTAAGAGGGTGTTTGATAGAGATTAAAATCAGATTAAAATTGAAAATATAGTTGTTATTGTTGACTTTTATTAGACGGGTGGGACCCAATAACGGCCATATTTTCAATTTTAATTGGATTTTAAGCCGTACCAAACAGGCTC